>JAJPUD010007964.1:0-54193 GCA_023553655.1 Myrmecobius fasciatus
GTAATATCTTTTCCTTGGTATGATAGTTCTGGAATTTAGCCACGATATTTCTGGGGGACTTAATTTTTGGGTTTCTTTCAGGAGGTGATCGGTGGATTGTTTCAAAGAGTATTTTGCCTTCTGGGTCTAAAATATCAGGGCAGTTTTCTTTTATGATTTCCTGGAAGATAGTGTCTAGGTTCTTTTTTTCATCATGGCTTTCAGGAAGCCCTATAATCCTTAGATTGTCTCTCCTAGATCTATTTTCCAGGTCAGTTGTTTTTCCTAGCAGATATTTCATGTTTTTCTCTATCTTTTCATTTTTTTGTTTTTGTTCGACTGATTCTTGAAGTCTTGATGAGTCATTCATTTCCAATTGTTCGATTCTAATTTTTAATGTCTTATTTTCTTCAGTTACTGTTTTTAGTTCCTTTTGCAATTGACCAATTACATTTTTTGTTCATTGCATTCTTTTTTCATTTTTTCTATTTTATTTTTCAGTTATCTCATTTCATTTCCCCATGTTTCTTCTAACTCTCTTTTACAATCTTTTATGTAATCTTCAAAGAAAGCCTTGTGACATGGAGTCCAGTTTATGTCTCTCTTTGGGGCTTTTTCTGGAGTTGCTTTACCTTTAGGGGCCTCAGGATTTGAAGTCTGTTCTTCCCTCTCTCCATAAAAGTTGTCTATGGTGAGAGCTCTTTTTGGTTTTTTATTCATTTTTTTTAAAGGTGTGAGGTCTGTTTAGGGCAAAGGTGGGACAGCTGCTTTAATTTGCCCTGGGGCAGTTCTGCTGATTGAGTTATTTCAGGAACTGGGCAATTCTGCTGATTGAATTATGTCAGGTGCTGGGCAGTTCTGCTTTAGTTCACCCTGGGGCAGTTCTGCTGATTGAATTATTTCAGGTACTGGGCAGCTCCTCTGATTGAATTATTTCTGTTGCTGATCAGTCCTGTTGTTTGATTGATTGCTTTAAGGTGCTGTGTAATGGCAGCTAGGTCTGATGCTCATCGGGGGTTCAGTGGTTCACAATCTATCCCCCTCAAAAGGCAGACCCTCCAGACCACCTGCCCACAATCAGGACAGATTGGTCCAAGAGGCCTGCAGAAGACTCCCAGGTGTGTGAAAAGCACAACGCTCCCACTCCTGTTCCAACTCCTGTTCCAGCTCCCTGCTCCAGCTCCCTCCCCCGGTCTCCCTGCACTGCAGTCTGGGTTCAGCAGACCACCCCCCTGCCCAATTAAAACAGACCTGTTTTGATGTTCTTTCAGAGTATCTTCTTCTAGAATCGTGTTGTTCTCCAGATATTGTGGATTTTTTTGCTTCAAAATCAGTCTAGAGGCTTCATATGTTGTTGGTTTGAGGGGAGGTTAGAGGAGGTTACAGAGACTCCTGTCTGATCTCCACCACCATGGCTCCACCTGTTTCAATGATCTTGTGATGAAAAGGGCCATCTGCACCCAAAGAGAGGACTGTGGGAACTGAGTGTGGATCACAACATAGCATTGTTACCACCCCCGGAAGGAAGTCGATAATTTTCTTTAAAAAGAAGGATCAGATACACAGGTGAAGGAATAGGCAAGACCATAATAATAGAAAAGACTTTCTAATACTAGGCTATCAGAAAATTATATCAAACAAAATTGTTAACAATGAAAAAATCATTTTTTTAAACTTAAATGATAAATTAGTAAGAACTGATTACATCCTGAGTGTGACTCTATGTCACTAAATGGGAGGAACAGAGAGATTATACACTTTTCAAATAAACATGGAATACTCACTAAAATTGTTTAAATACCAAGTTATAGAGAATCCCAAAACAAATTCAGAGCGACAGAAATGATACATGCTGAATTTTCAGGTCACAAAGCAATAAAATTAGAATTAAAGAAAAACAACATGAGTTGGAAGGGTTACTCACACAAATCAAATGATGCATTGATAGATGTATGGGCATAGCATAGGTAACATTTAAATCTACATAGTAATGGGAAAAGCCTATTAAACAATGGTGAAGTTTAAGAATAAATCAGAAAAATGGTAAGAGAATATTTCAAAGACAATGACAATAATAACAATTCACATCAAGATCTATGGGATATTGCTGATGATGTTTTTAGAGGCAAATTTATATGGCTGAATGCCTACATTAATAAGATAGAAAGAAAAATAAATGAATTAAGACTGCACTAAAAGACACTAGGAATTGAACAAAGCAATAGCCCAAAGGAAAGTTAAAAAGAGCAAGAAAGATTATAAAGTGAAAAGCAGCAACAAATAGAATAATAAATGAAAGAATAATTGGACTGATAAATAGAACTAAGGGCTGGCTTTTCAAAGAGAGCAAAAAAATTGACAAACCATTAACAAAGTTCATCACAAAAAACTGAGAGAAAAAATGTAAATCAACAAGATTAATGAAGAAGGAGAGAGAACAACAAATACAAAAGAAATTATGAGTATCATTAGGGAATATTATATATAGCTGCAAGCCAACGAATAAGAGAACTGAGAATTTAAGATGATGATCTCAAAATACATATGACTAAAATTGATATGCCAGTTATTAATAATTTAAATAAGCTAATCTTAGATAAATAAATAAGACCTAGCTTCAAAAATATTACTGTGCAAAAAGCATCTGGTCAAGACAGATTCATAGCTAAGGTCTTTCAAAACTCCTTAGGAAAAAAAAATTCCACATTATGTAGATTTAGTTGTTGTTGAATAGTGTTTAACTCTTCATGGGTTTACTTGGTCATGATACTGGAGCTATTTCTCATTTCCTTCTCCAGCTCATTTTACAGATGAGGAAACTGAGACAAACAGGGTTAAGTGATTTGCCCAGGGTTACAAGTCAGCAAGTGTCTTGCTTCTTCCTGACTCCAGATTTGGAACTTTATTCACTGAATCACCTAGTTGCCAGATTTAATGAAAACTGAAGTCCTGCACAATATTGGCCAAGTTAACATTAAAAAATGAAAAGTATACATCCTTTTCAGAAATGAATCTTTTAGGGATTCTCATTCAAGATTTCTATAGTTTAGGAAATTCCTGTTATAGAAACTTCTAATGTATATCAAGAAAGAAACCATAAATTCTAAATTAGCAACAGGTGCTGGTAAAATCTCAAGCTAGTTGAATGTCTTTGAAAAGCAACTTGATAGTACCCATCAAAAGTAATAAAAATATTGGTAAATTTGAATAATTCCACTGGAAGAAATATACCTTGAGAGTCTTATCAAGAATAAAAGAAGAGCTATCCATTCAAGGATATTTATAGTTGCTTTATTTGTAGTTGCAAAGAGAAAAATGGAAGCAATCTAAATGTCCAACAAGAAGAGAATGGTTAAATAAATTGTGGTACATTAATGTAATGGAATACCATAATGCAATTAAATTCGATATGTGAAGAATATAAAGAAGATCTGGAGAGACTGTTATGAAATAATGCAAAGTGGAAAAAGCGGAAATACAGAGACAAAATATCCTGATTGCAAATAGATAAAACTAAATATGAGTGGGAGACAAGATTTAGAAGGAGTAGAATGACAAGTAAGACATTTTATGACTTGAAATTCATTTATTTAAACATAAATAGTTGCAAACCAAGTTCAAGTAATTATGTTGATGTTTAATAATAAGTTTAAAATAAATAATTTAACATTTAAAAGGACTTGGCTAATATATACATCCATCTGTTATACCACTCTCTTCTCTTCACCCTCCACCATTACAGTAATAACTTAATAAATATTGATTGATTGATTGGCCAATGTGTAGGAAGAGTCAGTGTGATTCAGTAAAACCCAGTATCTCCTTGAGTGCAGAAGCTATTGTGTTATCAAAATTGTATCTCTTTCTTTGCTTAGCATAAAATCACACAGTAGGAGCTAAATGAAATGTTTATTGTCTGAGTATTTGTCCCTTTACTCTGCTCTGGCTGGCTATATATTTTGACTTTTCTATTTCTTAAAAGCTAATCTCACTGATCCATTTTCACCCTCTGTGAATCAATTTGCTTAAACCCAACTTCTTAAACTGTGGTTTGAGACTCCATGTGGGGTCTAGGAACTGAATGTTTATTATGATTTGTTATCAGTAAATGCTTGATTTGTAAACCTATTTTACATACCTATATACCCGGGGTCACATAAAAATTCCTCAGGTAAAAAGGGGTCACGAGTGGAAAAGATGTAAGAAGTTCTGGAGAGGAAACAGTACTTGAACAGAGTAAGTTGCTTTGAGTCATATGGATTGACTTGGTTACATGGAAGGATGGCCCTATCCCCAAGCTCTTCCTTCAGGTTTTAAGGAAGTAAAGGGATTTTCTTATATGTTAGTGGTAGCTATGGTCAACTGCCAGAAGAACTGAATTAAATCCACACTCTGACACTGGCATCATTTTTGCAAAGGCATTTAGTTCTCTATATCTCAGTCTCCTCATCTCTAAAATGGAAAAAAAAATCTGTGCTATCCGCCTCATGTAATATATATTAAAAGTGGTTTTTAAATGAACTTCAAACCTTTGCAATATGTTAGCATTGACTAAGATGTGCACTTAATGAAATGCCCTTTGTTTTATTGAGTGAACAATATGCACCTACAGAATCATATCTAAATATTTGGAAAATATAAAAAGCTTTACATTGAAGATGGAGATGAAACTGGGGTTTTGAAGGAAAGGAGTGATTTTTAAATTTAAAAAATAATAATATTTATTTTCAAAATATATGCAGATAGTTTTCAGCATTCACCCTTACAAAATCACGCTTACAAATTTTTCTTCCCTCTCTTTTCCCCACTTCCCTCCTGTAGATAGCAAATAATCTAATATGGGTTAAATGTGCAGTTATTCTAAATGTATTTTCATATTTATCATGCTGCACAAGAAAAAAAACAGATCAATAAGGGGGAAAATGAGAAAGAAAAAGCAAGCAAACAACATCAAAAAAGGTGAAAATGATATGTTGTGGTCTACCATATGTTCAGTCTCCCAAGCCTTTCTCTGGATGCAGATGGCTCCATCATAAGTCTATTGGAATTGACCAAAATCACCTCATTGTTGAAAACAGCCAAGTCCATCAGAGTTGACCATCACATAATCTTGTCCCTGTGTACAATGTTATCTTGGTTCTACTCACTTCACTTGGCATCAGTTCATGCAAATCTCTTCAGATCTTTCCGAAATCATCTTGTTGATTGTTTCTTATAAAACAATAATATTCCATTACATTCATGTATCATAACTTATTCGGCTATTCCCAACTGATGAGCATCCACTCAGTTTCCAGTTCCTTGCCACATGTGGGTCCTTTTCATTTTTGTATGATCTTTTTGGGATACAGACCTCATAGAAACACTGCTGGATAAAAGGTTATGCACAGTTTGATAGCCCTTTGGGCATAGTTCCAAATTGTTCTCCAGAATGGTTGGATCCATTCACAACTCCACCAACAATGAATTAGTGTCCCAGTTTTCCCATATCCTCTCCAACATTTATCATTATCTTTTCCTTTGATCTTAGCCAATCTGAGAGGTGAGATCAATATAATATGATATGATATGATATAATAAAAATCAAAAGGTAGTTTGGGGCCAAGTCATGAAAGACTTTAAATGCCAAACAGAAGAGTTTTTAATTTATTACTAAATGTAGTAGGGAGCCACTGATATTTATTGAGCCTGGCAGAGACTTGAGGTTTATGAAAGTCCCTATAGCTATTATAATCACAACAGTCATCTCTCTGTTTTTGCTGTCATCCTTTCAGCTGATGTTGTTCCAGTCATTGTGTAACAGTTAATATTTATTTATGGCATTTTAAGCTTTACAAAGCTCTTCATATGAATTGTTTCCTTGTAGTAAGGGTAGTTACTTCATCTCATATCTCATCTCATCTCATCTCCTTATCTCATTTCATTTCATCTCATCTCATCTCATCTCATCTCATCTCATCTCTCTTAGACTAGAAGTTACAACAAATTTATTGTTATTTTGTTGCTGCTGTTGTTTTGAGACATTTTCCTTTTCCTGTCAAAGCTGAGAGCAAAAGGGGTCCCTCACAAGTCCACGTTCACTTCCAGGGAAGCTGAGGCTCTGGAGCTCTAGACTTCTGACTGCCTTGGTGCCTGTGATAGCAGAGTAAGGCATCTTTTTTCACTTGCTTCTCAGGATATGTTCTAATTTGTTTTCTTCCATCAATGTGCCTACAAATGTACATCACTTTCTTTGGAGGCAACAGTTATATCTGCCTATAATTGCTTTATTTTCATATCTCTTCCCATGACTTGACTTCATGCAGTGGGGTAAACACTTGATCTAATGGGCCATTGGCTATATTGTCTAGAATGCTGGTTTGGACTCAGGAAGAGATGGGAACAGAGTTCTGGTCCAGCAATTGCTAGCTGTGTGACACTGAATAAAAATAGCCTTCATCTCTTCTTTATCTGTATTCATAATAATAGCACTTCAAAATAAGGTTATGAAATAGAGAATGGATTGCACTTGTGATTTCAGTGGCATAGGGGACTCCCAGATGAGGAAATTCCTTCTAATAATGCTGGTCAGTCCATCCTTTGCAATTTACTGTCTTTGAGAGTTGCCTATAGCAGAGACTTCAAACAAAATAACCCCAGGCCATTTGTTTTCACAACATTCCAAAGTGGCTTGAACCAGATCATACTATTATTTAAGAAAATAAATAAAAATACCATAAAATGTAGATAATGTTAATATTTGATTTTCTAAGTCTATGTGAGTTCTCAGGGATTCTTACATATGGTGTAGTGACTTCATTTGTATTTGGGTTTGACATCACTGACCTAGAGCACTGAGAATTTCTGCCTTCCCTTCCCTTGTGCCTTCCTTTCTCTTCTCTTCTGCCCTCTCTTCCCTTCCCATGTACACATATGTGTAAGTATAATTTGTGAACAAACAATGCTGACTTTTGGCTATCAGTCACATATATGTATATAAGGATCCTGATCCTGTTTGGAATAAGGGCTAATAAACTGATCCTAGTGTTTAAGTGAAATGTTACACAGGAGTACAATTCCCAGTTGTGTGATCTCAGATAAGTCCTGAGTCACTTACTCTCCTGAGGCCCTCATCTAGCCCTCCAAATTAGGGACTGGACTAGATGATCTTTGGAAATTACTTCTAGCTCTAAATTATATTATTATACCTAAAGGGTGGGTTCCAAGCAGGAATTAAACAGAGGTGATCCAAAGACCAGGCTGGATAAAGAATTCTGGGGCATTTTCAGAACACCCAAATCCAAGGAGTCACAAGAATAGGAAAACTGATTTCTGGAGCAGCATGAATACTTCAGGCTAGATGATTAGCCCTTTATCAGGAGGCAAATGATAAGGTGGGTAAAATGAGTTGGCCATTTGTCTGCCTAAGCCTACCTTTGGCCTTTTATCATTCCTGCTTGCCTTTTCTGTCCCTCTATGGTACATATAGGATTATTTTTTTTAGGAAAAAAGATCTTCCACAGAAAAGTGAACTGAATAGAAAAACAAATGGCAATTCCTGTTCAACCCAGTTCCAACAGCTTCTCAAATTTCCCTTGGCAGCGATCACCCAACTTTCATAAGTGCTTAGCTCAATGAGGTGGGAGGTGAAGCTGCTAAGGCCCAGATAGAGATTAAAGTCTTGTGCCATTGCAAAGGATTATGGATAGAAAATCTCTCATTTTTGTGTGCTAAGTAGCAACCAGTTGGGTGGAAACAAGAAAAGGGTAGGACCCCGGTGAACAAAAAAGACCTTGAATGAGGAGGGCTGTACGTGTCTGCTCAGGCTATACTTAGCTTCCCTTCAAAAATGAGATTTCATGCTTAGTTGAATTTCAGAAACCGATTAACGAAAAACAGACACCCGTTTTTGCTCTGCGTATCTGCATTTGTTTTCCTCCCTTAATAGCAGGGAATTAAAACTGCGTATGGTTTAGGGAGAAAAACCAGGCCTTGGCCCTTGCAATAAACCACCTCTTCATCTGTTTTGTGAAAATTTAGCCATCACAATCTTCCCATGGAATGAATAATTTGCTCTTCTGGGGAAAGGCTTCTGGCCACCAGAATGGAAAATGTCATTTAGAATTCCTGGCAGGCAAAATCCTTGCTGTTATTTTCATAAGAATCAGAATTTTTTGTTGTTGTTGCTGCAAGTTTACCCTCCTGACCCTCCCCCCCCCATTTTAAAACCAGAGCTTCATGCATGGAGTCGATAAGGTTATAATGTTTTGTTACCATGAGGTCTATGAAGAACACGAACCAATTCATGTTTGTTTTGTATATGCTTTATAATTACTTATTATGTATTCTTCATGTCCTACCAGTAGAATGCATGCTCCTTGAGGACAAGAATTACTTTGCTTTTTATCTTATTTTATATTTTTTAGAAATTTTCAGTGCCTACCTGGTACTGGGCTTTGCACACAATAGGTATTTTTTCTTTGCCTGTGTTTTAAATTGGACTATATTGAATTGAATCTGTAGTGTTCTATAATAGTCTGTATTCAAAAATTTGAAATACAGAAATAGATAATACTGTAAAATTAACATATTAAAAAACTGACATATTTATTGAATATTTTTAGGAATTTATATATATTATTCCTGTGTGATATGGTAGAATGGTCCCTGGATTTAGAACCAGAGAATCTGGATTCAAAGCCTACCACTACCCACTTACTCTCTAAGGTATCTCCTCTGGGCTACTTTCCCATCTTGTACTAATGCTTGGATCCCCAGAGAGTGACTATTATTTTGGGTTCTAGGGTACTTGATACACTGGTTATACTTTCTTAAAACTGTAACTTATAGGCCCCCACTGGTGTGCTTTCCAGTCACAGTCCCCCAAGAGACATAATTAATCAAATAAAGACATTTCTTAAACTGACATGGAAAGAATAATAGCTACAAAGTATCCACCTATAAACCTTGGTTACATTCTATCATTAGTACCCATAGCATCTGTAGGAAAAATGGGTACTAACCCAGAGTACAATGGCAGTGATGCACATATGTATAATCAATATATGTGGCCAAAGCTATGTTGATATTTAAGGATCCAGAAGTCTTTTTCTGCCATTGGAGTCCTGGGAATAGCAGGCTCCTCCTCTGGGAGCAGTATCCTTATTGGCTATTGAAATAATCTCTCAGGCTCTTCTCCTTCTTAAAAGCTTGATTCTTAATTGTTAAGGCTAGGTCTCTCCTGAGTCCACTCTCTCAGAGGTCCTGATCTTTAAAGCTACTTCCTCCCTTGCATAGCTGCTATTCTCTATCCATTTCTCTTGGGAGTGTGAGTCTTTGCTCCTTTTACTGGGTTTCCAAGTCTCTTGAACTGTATCTCCATGTATTAGATAGAATGTCTCCTTAGGGGTGAGTCATTCTTCAGGTGATTCACCTTATACCATTATAGGAAGATTAAAACTCTCGGACTGAAAGCCCACAGGTTATCCAGTTTGAACCAACTCTTTTCAGATAAAAAAAAAAAAAAAACAAAGACTTTGAGAAGTCCATGATTGGGACTTTGGCAATATCTGAAGTAGTGTCAGTCAGTTGAAAGCTCTGGCAATGCTTAGCCTGAAGAAGAAATGAGTCAAGAGAGGTATGATACCTGTCTTCAAATATTTGAAGAATTGTCATGTGGAAGAAGAATTAGAATTGTTTTTCTTGGCCCAAGGAGCAGGAGATTGAAAGGAAATTGGAAAAAATCAAATTTAGCTTTGACTTAAGGAAAATCTCCCTAATAGTTTGTGCAGTCCAAAAGTGGAAAGAAGTAACTTAAGAGGGAGTGGAAGTGGGCTCCTCTCACTGTAAGCTGTCAGTCAAAAGCTGAATGATGGTTGGGTATGTTGATGTATAGAGACAATCAAGGACAAATTGAAATAGATTATCTAGGAGTCCCTTCCAATGTGGAGAGTTGGTGATTCTATAATTTCATTTTGGATCTCCTGACACCATAATATTACATTATCTCTCTGAATTTAATTATTGTATAAAGATATATATGATTTTCAACTAACTGTGGTCATTAAGAAAAAAAATGATATTACATGATAGAATTGTGGTGGATTTTTATGGGGCTGGATATGAGATAATTTCTTTTCATACTAAATTTAAAAAATATTTTGTGTTAAAATGCAATGAAAAATGACAGACTGCTAATACCCACTCCTTCTTTTGTGTGCTACCCACTTTAATAGAAATTTATGGATTGATTGAGTATTTAGATTGACTGTTATATTAAAGTTTTCAGATACAAATTAGGTAGATTATGGAGGAAGGGAAATCAGACCATATGAAAATCAGTTGATGGAATTAGTGATGTTTAGCTTGGAGAAAAAAAAGATGAGAGTTCATGGTAACTCTTTTCCAGCATTTGAAAGTTGTCCTTTGGAACATTAGATTAGCTTTATTCTGCTCATGCAATGGGGAGAAGTCATGCAGAGTCAAATTAAAGTTTAGTGTCAGGAAAAACTTTTGAAAGATCAAAAGTTATTGAAAATATGTGGGGCTGCCCTGTGAGATGATGGGGTTGCACACCCCAGAGGTCTCCAAGCAAAGGCTCAACAAATTGCTTTGTTGGATATGTTATAGAGGGAATTCATTTTGTGGAATATGTTGGACTAGACAGCAGTGTCTGAGATCTCTTTCCACTATGAAATTCTATGATTCTATGATCTTAAAAATAACAAATTCTGCTCAGATGGATGATCACCAGCAATACAAGGATTGGTCAGTTCATCTGATAGGCAAGTTTTATTGGCAAGTCTAGACTCTGCTGAGAAAGCCAGAGTTCTGACAGAATCAGGTATAGACTTTCCTAAATTCTTGGTAAAGCTTAAAATCCTTGGATGACTGGAAACTTTCTGCTTCCTTTTGAACCAGGTCATGGCTTTGTTTTCCTGATCATTACTTTGAACAGTTTTCTCTTTTGGTATGTGAAAGATACTAATGCATTATTGATGGACCTGTGAACTGGTCCAGTTCTTTTTATAAATATATATTTTTATTTTAAATATTTTCCACTTAACATATACAAACTTAAAATTTTATTTTATTTGCACAACATATGTATGGGTAATTCTTCAACATTAAACCTTACATATCTTTCTGTTACAGATTTTTTACCCCAGCTCCCCACCCCTCCCCTAGATGGCAGGATATCCACTACATGTTAATTATTTTAAAATACTTGGCAAATCGAATCATATAAAATTTTTTAATAAACATATTTTTAAAAATATGTTTCAAATTTTCTCTCCTGCTCCTCCTCTCTTCTTGAGAAGGTAAGCAAATTGATATCAATTACATGTGAAATCATGCAAAACATATTTTCATATTATCTATGTTGCAAAAGAAAATTAAGAGCAAAAGTAAAACAAGGAAAATAAATAAAGTTGAAAAATATACTTCAATCTGCATTTAGCCTTTATCACTTGGTGGATAGAACTTTTCTTTTTTTTTTCTTTTTCTTTTTGCTTTTTTTAGCTGAGGCAATTGGGGTTAAGTGACTTGCCCAGAGTCACCCAGCTAGGGAATGTTAAGTGTCTGAGACCAGATTTGAACTCAGGTCCTCCTGACTTCAGGGCTGGTGCTCTATCCACTGCACCATCTAGCTGCTCCTGTGGATAGCACTTTTCAACATGGATCTTTTGGAATTATTTTGGACCATTATCTTGATCAGAATAGCTAACTCTTTTACTGTTGATCATCATTACAATATTCCTCTTGGTGTGTATGATATTCTATTGCTTCCGATCACTTTGTTTCATATCAGTTCATACTTGTCTTCGTCAATTTTTTGGAAACTATTCTCATCATTTCTCATAGCACAGTAGTATTCCATCACAATCACAATACAACTTGTTAAGCTATTTATTTCCCAATTGATGGATATTATCTTGATTTCCAATTTTGTACAACTACAAAAAGAGCTGCTACAAATATTTTTGAACAAAAAGTCCTTTTCCCTTTACTTTGAACTCTTTGGAATATAGACCAAGTAATGGTATTGTTTCATCAAAAAGTATGCATAATTTTAAATTTCTTTGATATAGTTCCAGATTGTTCTCAAGGATTATTGGACTAATTCAAAGCTCCTCCAAACATTTGTCACATCTCTTTTCTGTCACAATAGCCAATCTGATAGGTGTGAAGTAGTAGTTCAGAGTTATTTTCATTTGCATTTCTCTAATCAGTTAGCAATTTAGAGCTTTTTTTGTTGTGACAATTCATAGCTTTGATTTCTTTTTCCAAAAACTGCCTGTTCATATCCTTTGACCATTTATCAGCTGGGTAATGACTCATTTTTTCATATAAATTTGGCTCAGTTTCCCATAGTTATTTGAGAAATGAAGTCTTTATCAGAGAACCTTGCTGTAAAATATTTCCCTAGTTTCCTATATTCCTTCTAATTTTAACTGCATTAGTTTTGTTTGTGCTAAAGTTTTTTTTTTCTAATTTCATGTAATAAATATGATCTATTTTACTTCCTATGATCTTTTTTTTTCTCTCTTCTTTGGTCATCAACTCTTCCCTTATCTCTAGATCTGAGAAGTACATTTTCTCATACTCCTTTAATTTATATATCACCTTTTTATGTCTAAATTATTTGTCTATTTTGACCTTATCTTGGAATACAGTGTAAGATGTTGTTCTATACCTAATTTCTGCCAAACTGTTTTCCAGGTTTTTTGGGAGTTTTTGTCAGATGTTGAAGTTTTGTTCCTACAGCTTGGATCTCTGGATTTATCAAACATTGGATTACTCTGGTCCTTTACTCCTGTACATGGTATACCAAATTTATTCCACTGAACTACAACTCAATTTCTAAGCCAAAATCAAATTGTTTTCATGCCTGCTGCTTTGTGATATAGTTTGAAATCTGAACTGTTAGGCTGCTTTCTTTACATTTTTTTTCAAATTCTTTTGATATTTTTGATTTTTTGTTCTTCCAGATGAATTTTATTATTTTTCTAGATATACAAAATAATTCTATCATAGTTTTATTGGTATGACACTGAAAAAATGAATTAACTTGGGTAGAATTGTCATTTTTTATTTCATTGACTCAGCCTAGCCATGAACGTTTTTTGGTGTTTAACTAGGGATTTTAAATTTGTTCTTTTTGGCATTTTAATTGCATGATGAATTCATTGATTTGCTCTTTCTTCTTATATTGATATATGCCTTTAGAGAAATAAATTTTTCCCTTAAGGGTTCCTTTGGTTGCATCTTCCAAATTTTCTAATATTGCCCCATTTTTGTCATTCTCCTTAATGAAATTATTGTTTCTCTATGATTTATTCTTTGACTCACTCATTATTTAGGATTAGGTTATTTAGTTTTCAATAAAATTTTAATTTATAATTACAGGGATATACTTAATATTTCTTCTTTCCTTTAAAAAGCTGTATTAATTTTTCTCCCTTCCTATACTGTTCCTGTATAATATAAACATGCACATATTTTGTGTGTGGTTTTTAATGCCCTAATACATGGTTAATTGTGTAGGTACCACATACCATTGAGTTTCAAATTGCACTTGAAACAGAGAGACACACATAGAGTTAAAATAAGAGTCTGGAGGAGAATCTATTGTGTTTCAGCTGAAGTAAAAAATGTGGGGATAGCAATTGTGATCTCAGACAAAGCAAAAGCAAAAATAGACCTAATTAAAAGAGACAATCACTAACACTACTGGAATGAATAGAGCAAATTGAAGGACAGTGCAAACTGTAAGAAATCTGAAAAATTATATGTGTTTTGTGTGGGAGTAGGTTATCAAGGGCTCTGAACACTAAAGAGGTTTTATTTTGAATTCTGGAAATATAAGGGGCCACTGCGGTTGAATATGGAGTGACATGGTACTTCTTGGGCTTCAGGGAAATCACTTTGAAGACTTAGTGGAGGATGGAATGTAATGAGGGGAGACATGACAGTAAAGGAACACAACATTAGACAACATCAGAATTCAGATCAATGTAAACATGACTCTTCAATCTAAAAGACTATTGATGAAACATGAATAGATGAATGAAATGTTTACTACTTACTTTACTTACTCTGTACAAATTGTGCTAATTGCTGGGCTTACAAATAAATAGAAAACAAGTTTCCTTCCCTCAAACTCACATTCTAACTGGGAGAACAATAGCTGTGGAATGTTTTGTTGCAAACCACATGGAAAAGTTCTATGGTCCTTAGGTTGTAAAGTAGATATTAATACTTCTTTAATGTTATTTCCACTTATAAAATGATATTCATTTCTAATGTTGAATCATTTGACAGGGCCAAAGACTTTGTTGTCAAGAACTTTCCTTTCATGGTTTTCAATGGCTGGAGCATCTGTAGTAGTCACTATGTTCCATCTCGGTAGGGATAGCTTTCCCTGGCGGGAAAGCTAGGGGCATTGAGGGAGGGAGTCATATGTATTCCTGAAGGCTCTTGAATTCAGGGTCCTGGGCTGGCTCCTTTGGGTTCTAAAGGGAGCTGGCAGTCACTGTGGTTATGGTGGTTTGATTTACTTAACATATGTTGCTTCTTATCTTTGTTGCTTCTTATCTTTCCCTCAGGGTGTCCCTCTGTTTTAGCCAGAAAGGCTTGCTTACCCTATATAAGGCAATTAGTTGGCAATTGGTGGATTAGAAACATAGTGAACTATAGGTATTAAATGAGATGTGGTCATTGTGTCCTTTTGTTTTGCTTGACTGTGATATGTTGCAAGGGAGGTCTTGTGATAGGGATGGTATAGGAAGGGACAAAAAATTAATACAGCTTTTTAAAGGAAACAAAAGCTTTCCCTTTTAATATTTAGGAGATAAAGATGAAGTGTTTGAAGGGCTGTCATGTGGCTGAGCTGTTAGATTGGTCCTGCTGGGCCTTGAGAGCAAAATGAGACAATGAATGAAAGTTTCAAAAAAACAGATTTAAGTTTGTCAGGAAAAGCTCTCCAGCAATTTGAACTGTCTCCAAAAAGCATGAATTTCAATGAGAGATAGTAGGCTTCAATGTACTCCCATGTAGGTCTTCAAAACAAGGCTGGCTGACCACTTGTCTAGTATGTCACACAAAAGATTCTTACTCTGAAAATAAACTAAATGTTCAATCAATCCACAAACATTTATTTAAGTATCTACCGTGTGTCAGGCACTGGGTAAAGTCTTGGAGATTCTGTGATATTGCCCATCTTTCATGATCTCTCCTCCCATCTCCTGATTCTTTTTTGTGGCTGCCCTGCTCCTCATTACTTGGTTGAATTGGAAGGGTTGGGGTGGGGGTGGGTGATGATCAACTAGATTCTGATCACTAGGGCTCCTTCCACTTTAGGGATCAAGATTTGTCCTTAAAGGGGCATCTTGTTACATTGTCCACTATTTCTGCCACTTATCTCTCCCAAAGAGAATGCAAGTTCCTTAAAGGCAGGGACTGTTTCATTTTTAATTTTTGTATCTTCAGCATTTAGGATGGTGCCTTTTTAGGTTTGTAAAGTGCTTCACATAAATATTTTTCATCAAGTTCTTATAGCAATGCTATGAAATAAGAATTATTATTATTTCCAGTTTATAGATCAGGAAATTGAAACAGACCAAGGTAAAGAGACTTGGCCAGAACTAGTAAATGTCTGAAGCACAATTTGTACTCAGATCTTTCTGACTCCAGACCAGCATTCTCTCCTCCATGTTGCTTAGTTCCGTGATTTAAGAACTGGTGGAAATGACTTAAAATGATACCTTGATGTTTATTAGATTGCAGCTTTAGCGTGGTATAGTATGGAGTTCTAACTTGGCATTAAGAGAATTGGGATCCCATCCAGTCTGATGTGTCCTGACTGAGTGACCACAGGAGAGATATTTAACCTCTCCTACCACAGTTTTCTCAGCAAGAAAGATGGAAATAGTATTTCTTGTATTATCTCCTTCTTGCAATCACTGAGAAGAGGGTACTTGTAAACCTTATATGACTGTATGAAAGTGACTTATCACATCAATGTAGATTTAGACTTAGAAGAGGCACTGGAACAAGGGGGTGTTAATCTGGGGTCCACGAGCTTATTTGTAAACATATTTTAAGAACTACATTTCAATATAATTGGTTTATTTTGCTAGCCTATGTATTTTATTTCATTTATTTAAAAACATCATTCTGAGAAGGGATCTCTAAGATTCTTCAGGCTGCCAAAGACATAAAAAAAGGTTTAGGACCTGGGCCTTTGGAGGACAACAGCTCCAGCCCTGTCATTCTACCTCTTGGATCAGAAAATTGCCCTGCAGGCTTATCAGACATGGACTCTTTGCAAATCAATCGAGGTCCCCAAGCTGGGACAGGTGTTGCTAGAGTGACAGCAAATTGTTTTCAGTCCCTGGTTTCCCTTAAGTGGGGCAGCCCTCTAGCCATTAGTCAGCAACTAGCTGAAATTAAATAGAAATTTGGGCCATAGAAGAGACAGGGAATAAATGAAGTTGAATGTATTTTTGGTGCAGAAAATGAGAAAGGTGTAGTCTGACTGACAGTCCCTTGTAGTGAAGGCAAATGCTCATTTGGTGTGAGGAGGGACATGTTTCTTTGGAGCGCTGATTTTCATTTTTGTGCATTGTAAATTATTAACAATCCTATTAGGAAAATAATAAGAAGCCTCAGATTAAATGGAGAAGGCGCAGTTACTCAAAAATTCCTTTTGATAATTTTGACCTTGGAAATGTGGCTGAGTGAGAAACAGGCTATAACCTCACTGGAACCATTCTAGGCTGCATTTAAAGCAGGTCTCTTGTGGACCTTCTAGATTTGAGCTCAGCCTCATGCCTAGCATACAGTAAGTGCTTAATAAATACTAATCAATCGACTTGAGCTTATATAAATCAGGCAGCTAAGCCAGTTGACTTCTTAAGGTTGTTTGCATCCTTCAATTCTATGACTCTTGGTTGTGGTTCCATAGGATGGAGACTGAGAGCATCAATAGTGTAGGAAAGAGCTTCAATTCAACACATATTGCATTTAACTCATTCTCTCTCTCCCTTCCTCCCTCCCTTCTTTCCCCTTCCACCTCCTTCTCCTTTTCCTCCTTCTCTTCTTCTTCCTCTTCTTCTTCTTGCTCCTCCTCCTCCTCTTCTTGCTTCTCCTCCTCTTCTTCTTCCTCCTCTTCCTTTTCTTCCTCCTCCTTCTCCTCCTACTCCTTCTCCTCCTTCTCCTCTACCTCCTCCTCCTTCTCTTCCTTCTTTCTCCTCCTCCTCTTCTTCCTTCTTTCTTCTTCTTCCTCCTTCTCTTCTTCTTCCTTCTCCTTCTTTTTCTTTTTCTATCTCTCTGTGTCTCCGAGTGTGTCTCTCCCTGTGTGTCTTTGTATGTGTATGTCTCTCTCTGCCTCTCTCTCTGTGTCTTTCTGTTTGTCTGTCTGTCTGTGTCTCTTTTTTCATCCCCCACATCCACCTAGATACCAAGTCTTATCAGTTCTACTCCTATGCATCTTTTCCATTTCCAAAGTTCAGTTCTGAGTCTTCTTTCTTTATGTATGCTCCCTTTCTTGATAATCTCATCAGTTCCCACTCCTTCAAATGTCATTTATCCTCAGATGACTCAAAAATCTACATAATCTAATGTTACTCTTGGACTACAGCCCTGTATTGCTAACTAGAATGGATGTCCCAAGACATATGAAACTCAACATATCCAAAATGGAACTGATTAACACTCAACCAATCCCTTAACTTCTCCATTTCTGTCAAGAACATCTCTGTCCATCCATGTCCAGGTTGGCCATCTGAACCATGCTTGACTCTTCCTACTCCCTCACCATTTACGTTCCAAGTCTTGTCTACTCTAAAATCACAATGTTTCTTGGATCTGGCTCCTTTGATAAACTCATATGAATTCTATTGTATTCCAAGCCTTCCCTTTCCTGAACCATTGCCATGGCTATCACAGTAGTCTTGTTTCTTACAGTCTTTTCCCTTTCCAATTCTACTCCATAGAAGTGCCAAATGAATATTCTCTAAACCATATCTATCCCTTACTGAAAAAAGTTAGTGTTTCACTATTGCCTTAGAATTAAACATAAACGTCTTAGCCTGGAACTGAAAGACTATCCTATCTGACTCCCAATATTCCTACTCACTTTTGGGCACCCCATGATTTAGCTAAATTGGGTTACTAAACAATTTTTAACAGCTTTAAATTGGGAACCATAACTTGTTTCCACTTAGTCCTTGGACTCAAGGACTATGCGAGTATATGTGTGTGTATGTATGTATGCACATGTGAATGCATAGATGTTTATATGGATGTATATATGTGCCTATGTATGAGTATATATAGCTTGAAGTCAAGCTATATATTTATGTACAAACCTATATTACATATATGTATATGTATATAACATGTATATGCAGATTGATTAGATAGTTTAAAACTGTATACCTTGGGCTCAAGGTATATGTGAATATAGAATGTATACAGCCATACATATACATAAGTATACATATATATGTGGGTGGATGTCATATGTAATATATTATATGTCACATGTATATTATATGTTGTATTATATATATGATATAATATACCAATATTATAATGTAACATTTGTATATGTCTATGTGTATAGACCTTGAGCCCTAGTTATAGTATTTTTGGATGTACACATGTACATGTATGTATGTATATATATATGTATATATGTGTGTGTATGTATGTAGTATATATCTGACACCTTTCTTATTTTTATCATCTATTGAAAAGTTACCTAATGATAAAAATCAACATAAGACAAATAACTATAATCAAAAGTGAGAGGTCACTGGGGTCAAAGGACCTTGCAGGATAAGAATGATATATGGCTACCTAAGAGATGTGACAGAATACACACCAGAAAGGGAAACAATGTGATCAGGAGTACCATGATGAGGTATCTTCACGTTCCAGTAAGGGGGAACCTGGTCTATTTGGAGCAATTTTATGATTGTCGAGCATGGGAAGATCATTCGGGGACAGATAATGAAACCATTGAAGGATAATATGAAGAGTCAGAGTAATTCTTAGGGCAATGGAATCCAACTAGAGGGTTTTGGGCAGAGCAGGGACAGGATCTCTCTAAGTCTGTAGAGCAGTTTCTTCTTTCTGGATATGGTCCTCTCTTTAGTTGCATATTAGTTAATAGAGAAGGCTAACAAGCCCATATACATGATTGGGTAATTACTTTACATGGTGCATAATGCCATTAAGAACCTTTCACTCGAACTTTTAAAAGCATAAGTCCTTATAGTTTAAATTGAAGAATGATTGCCCATGACATGTCCTACCTATAGGCAGATTTCATAGTCATTTATTTTCAAACATCTGATGCCAGGAATATAAGTCAGACGTTCAGAACATTATTTCTGTGCCCTTGGATGTTGGCTACTCAATGTAAAACCAATTGGTGGAAATGCCAAATGGAAGGATAACAGTAAGTGCTTCATCCATTTTCTCCCATGGCAAAATATGTGGTATGTCCAACATGTAGGTTTTTTCTCACTTTTTACGTTCCTTCTTGCCCAGTTTATTTTAAAGGAGACTGTAAGAGCTTTAAGCCTTTTAGGAACATTGGAAAAACACGATTACTGGCTGTTAAGTCTTCCAGTTAGACTAGGCTCTTCCTTACTGGCACACGAAGGCATGAAGACAGTCCTTGAGTCCTTATCACACTGGTTCCCTTCCTGGAGTTTCTTCCACCATATCTCTTATGTAGTCAAATCCTTCTGATCCTGTCAGGTCCTTTGAGCCCAATGACCTTTCATCTTTGCTTATGGCTATTTGCTGCTACCATATATTGTCTTCTGTGGATATATATTTTTAAATGGCTTCCTTCTTTGTACTAAAAATATGGAGCTTTTCTTCATTTGAGGGTGAGCTGGGAGTTGTTTCTGTTCACTTGTCACTTATGTGATTCCTAGGACTTTTTGTTTGGAGAGTATATTTTCTTTTTAAAAAAGTTTCAATACATTTTTAGCCATTTTTTAAAACACTTCATAAAATCTATCCCTTCCAACAAAGAAAGACAGAAGAAGTCAGACTTTAAAGCCTATAGTATCTAGATCTCTCATTTTCTAGATGAATAAACTAAATAAAACTGACTGGCAAATGACTGTGTCAAACTGTAGGTAATACCAATTTATCTTCTGAGGAAGGAAAAAAAAAACAAGCAATTATTAAGTACCTACTATGTGCCAGGCACTGTGCTAAGCACTTTACAAATATCTTCTTATTTGATCTTCACAACCTTGGAAAGTAGGTGCTGTTATTATCCTCATTTTATGGTTGAATAAACTGAGACAGACAGAGGCCAAATGGCCTGCTTAGAGACACATGACTGAGGTGGCATTTGCACTTAGAGCTTCCTGACTCCAGGTCCAGCACTGCATCTAATGTGCCTCCTAGGTAGAAGAGACTTTAAAGGTCATGTAGTTTAATGGTCCGATTTCACAGATGAGGACATTGAAGGTTTCCTCAGGTGATATGAATTGTCCCAAGTCACCCAGATGGGGAGGCCCAGAGGCAAGAATAGAACTCGGGGCCTCTGCAGCCTGAGTCTGGCTTCTTTCCATTTAGTTTCTGAGAGGAGGGAAGTCTATTCCATCATCTGCTCCCAGGTACCAAATCTGAATTTCACCACCTGGTAGCCTTGTGTTCATGACCATCCTGGATGAAGATGAACTGGCTCTCCTTTCCATTTTCTTTGCTCTGTATCTGTTCATAGGCATTTGTGGATTATTTTTTTTTCCTTTTCTTTTACCTCTTTTCCCCAAACAAATCCTCCCCACTGCCTTACCTAGGGAGCCACCCTTTGTGATGAAGAAGGAAAAAAGCACTTCAACATAAACAAGGAATATAGTCCTAGCTGCTGAATCTGGTTGGATATGAAGCGTTTCACATCCAACGTTCCCCACCTCTGCAAAGGACTTCTTTGAAATTCCTCTTTCTGCAAGAGGTCCTTTCCAAACTCTTCATTCCCCCCTCCACTAAAAATGAGGGACCACCAACGCCTGTCCTCCAAGGGCCCCCAAGGGCCTTCCCATTTATTCTCTTTCTATAGTTGGTATGTATATAAAGCTTCTTCTCTCTTGGTAGAATGTGTGCTCTTTGATGTCAGGGATGGAGTTTTTGGGTTTTTTGTATCTTTAGTACTTATCATAGCATCTGATACCTAGTTGGTGTTTGACAAATGCTAGATATATAATGGATAAAAGCTCTGGGCCAGAAGCCAGGAAAGCCTGAGTTCAAATCTCATCTCAGACACTTATTAGCTATGTAACACTGGACAAGTCAGTTTCCTCAATTGTGAAACAGGGATAATAATAATAGTATATTATTTATAGGAATGGTTGTAAGGATCAGATATTGTAAAATGCTTAGTAAAGTACCAGGTTCTTAGCACATGTATGTTAAACGGTTATCTCCTTCATCCTCCCTCTCTCCTTGCTTCTCTCCCTCCTTCTTTCTCTCTCCCTATCCTCCTTTCTTCCCTTCCTTCCTTCCTCCCTTCCTCCCTTCTTCCCTTCCTTCCTTCCTCCCTCCTTCCTTTACTCCTTCTCCCTTCTTTTATCTGTCTATCTCTGTTTCTGCCAATGTCTCTATCTCTCTCTTGTGTGTGTCTCTTTCTCCTTTTTTCCCTCCCTCCCTCCCTTCCCCTTTTCTCTTTTCTTCCTTCCTTCCTCCTCTCCAGAATCAAGCTTCTAGGCCATAGTAATTATACAAGATTTGGTTTCCTTGCTTTGTTCTTTCTGTATCTTGTAGTCATTATGCATAATGAGAAGTTTTTATTTTTATTTTTTTTTTGCTTCTTTACTCTTTATTAGTTCATATGTCTTTGTGGTTTATTTTACAAAGGCTACCACTGTTGAGATAACATAGGCCATTTCTATGTGGAATATTTAAAACTGTTTTTCTTATTACTGTAGTTCATTTTTTCAAATAATGTCATCATAAATTTCTTTCCTAAGATATTTAAGTCCTTTTCAACTCCACTCCCCCTCCTCCATCCAAAGCACAATTTCTGTAACAATGCTCCTATTTCCTTAAACTATTAGTCTTTGGTTGTGTAGGACTATCGGTGCTTTTTAAAAAAATGTATGGGCAGATTTTTTTTTACACAGTAGACCCTTCTCTCATGTTGGTATATTGTGGACACAGTATCCCTAGATACCAAATGAGTTGTAATATGAAATCCTTGTTTCAGCTGTCAATGAGAATCATCTTTCTTTCCATTTACTCTGATTGATTTTTGACATCCTTTGCTTCTGAGAGTGCAGAGTCAAAGATGTATATTTTTCTCAACATGGAACATAAAGTTATAGTGTTTGTCATGTGAAATTGGAAGGTCACGAGGTCACTGGTAATGACAGAGAGCCCTGCCTCGGCTCATTCCATTCAGCATTAGTTATACTAACCCTCCATATCTACAATTCTATGCTATTTCCTCTTCATGCTCCCAATGGTGTCCCGTGAACACATATGGATTTGTTCCCCACGATCACCCCTAAATCTCTTTCTGCCTTATTGCTCTTTAGCTGAATTCTCATTGTTTATACTCATGCTTCAAATGCTTTTTCCCCAATGTGTCTTGTTGGATATTCTTATAAATTGAACTCATCACACATTCACTCCTAAGCTTCCCTGAGGTCTTTAGTGTTTCTGTCCTATTGATCTGTGTTGTACTATTTATGATTTTCTGCAAATAAGGCTAATGTGTAATTCACTTTGTGCTTCAGATCATTAATAAAGAGATTAAATAGTCTGTGCTTCAATACTTACCTCATGGTATTTAAATTTTTCCAATTTGGCTTTGGATTGTTAAGAGTTATTTTTTTAAAATTCAGTTGGCGTATAGGAGCAAACTTTTAAGTACTTTTTTTTAAGTCTGTCAGTTAAATATTTATTAAGTACCTTCTATGTACCAAGCACTGTGCTAAGGGTTGGGACATAAAAAGAAGTAATTGTACTTCTGTGCTCTCCAGGAGCTCACAAAATCACTTAAAACTTTTCTCAGTTTTTGCTAGCAGTAGTAGTGGTAGTATATGGTGATAAGTAGGAACATAGTAGGCATCTTTGTCATATAGAAGAAAAAAGGACGTGAGCCAGAGGCAGGATGAATATCAGTGGATCGAAGTCACCACAATGTACATTTTGGTTCGATGTCAGAAAAATCTTCAGGATCATTAGAACCATCCCAAAGTGAAAGAAGATGCCATGAAGGAATGGGTTCAGCCAATCCACAAATATCTATTAAGTACCTACTATGTAGCAAGCACTGTGTTAAGTATACAAAGGAAGCAAAAGACCATCCTTACCTGCAATGAGCTTGTAGTTTAATGGGAGAGGCGATATGTAAACAATTATATACAAACAAGATATACACTAAATAAAGTGAAAATAATCAACAGAGGAAATACAGTTAAGGGACAATGGAAAGATTTTGCAGAAGATGGCATTTTACCTGGAACATGAAGGAAGACAATGAAACTAGATTGGTGTGAAGGAGGAGCTGGATTACAGTGAAAATTCATTGAAAATAAATGGAGTTGGGAGTTGTGTATTGTGTGAGGAATAGCAAGGAAACTGGTGTTATGGGATGGCATAACATATGGAGATGACTGAGGCAGAAGGAGATTGGAAAGGTAGGATACAGACAGGTTATGGAAAGGATTTTATATTTGATCTTTGACACAATAGATAGCCACTGGAAGCATATTGAATGCATTGGGGTGACACGGTCAGGCCTGTACTTTGGGAAGATCATTTTGACCACTGAGTAGAAAATAGACTGCAGTAGGGCTTAAGAGTTAGAGTTTATTAAGTTTATTCAGTACCTACTTAGCACAGTAGGCACTGTGCTAAGCACTAGGATTAAAAAAAGAAATAAAAGAAAAAGAAAAGAAGGCATCTGCCTTCATGGAACTTACGATCTAATGGAGGAAGACAATATACACACATATTAAGAAACTTTCAAGGGAGGAGGATGAAGTCCTGGGAAGCAGAGTGAAAAATGATCTGAGGAACTGTGAGTTACACAGCTGATTTCATATTAGAGAATGATAAATTTCTGGAGATCATGAAGTCCAGAGAGCATACAGGTAGGAAATGATGGGTAGAAACTTGTGGCAGGGAAACCAACCATAATTGATCCAACACTGAAGGTCTGGGACCCTTCTACTCTTCTATTAGAGACTTTTGTAATGTCTTTCAGAAAAATGAGATCAGGGATTCAAACTCCAGAATTCTAATCAGGAGAGAATTTTAGTGGCTTTCTAGTTTAACCCATATCTGAACAAGAATGTCATAGATAACTACTAGGAAGAACGTCACATATCCACAGATTTCTGACCTGAAATGGATTTTATTGCTATAGAATTATCATATGGGAGCTCCAGTCATGAGATGACTGCTCACTCAACAAATAATTGGTTGTTTCTGTTCTGGATAGAAACCCTCAGGGTTTTCCCCTCCTAATTTTTTTTTTCGTTTTTTTGGGGTTTTTTTGGTTTTTTGGTTTTTTGTTTTTTTTTTTTGAATGAGTAAAAGAGGCTGTCTTTTGTTTCATTTCTTATCTTAGTCACTGGATGGATGTTGCTTTAGACAAAGGGAAAGGTGGGAAAGACCTTAGTAAAGATGGACAAGGTCTCCCATTGCATTTAAAAGAATCTCTAGTCTTTCTGATCTATGCCTTGCCTTTGGACCCAGATGGCTCCAGAGGAGACAGTAAGGCTGTATTTTTGCATATCCCTGCCTCACTTAAATCCAATTCACTTGCAAGTCAAGTTATCACCTTCCTGTTGTCAGTGGTCCTCTTCAAGAACAAAGAACAAACAACAGCTCCCCAAAGAGTCACAGTGAATCTGGAAATATCAAAGGGGGACTATATGTATCTCACAATAAAGGTTTATGTTTTGAATGTATCTGACATCAGAATGAGTTTATGGATAACACATGAAGACTTTGGCCCCTAAAACCTTCATTCTGGTCTGATTCCATTAGTGCTGTAAGAACATGGTATATATATTTAACACTTTATAGAGTGCTATATCCCTTGCACAAGGATGAAAGATATAGACTTTATTATAATATTGAAGTTATGTGGGCTGAGAAGGTTAAAAAGCAGGGAAAGGGGGAAGGGAGATGAAGCAAGATGGACATAATTTCCTGCTCTTCTCATATGTAAGTTGAATTCAAATGGTACATTATTAAATAGTCAATATCCCCAGGCCTTTAATTAAAAAGAAAGAACCATTCCCTGAATGACAGTTTTCCCTTCTGAATGCTGAATCACCCTCCTACAGATGGCATGTATTGAGGCTTCCTGAACAGCTTATTCTATTCAGCATGAATGAATCAACCAGGAGTTTTTAGAAGACTGAGATCTTAACCCCAGCCTCTTGAAATCTCTCTGGAGCAAATATCCACTGGATTATGGAAGATTTAATCCTGCAAACATCAGAGCAGATTGAGGAGGAAGAAAAGCTGAATGATTTTTTTAAAATTTAAGGTTTTAAATAAAGTTTTCTTGCTGCCATCAAGGATTAAGGGTAATTGATTCAAGTAAGACTGAAACATCCATCCATTTCCCAAAGGTCTGCTTGTAAGACTCTGTGGCAAAGCTGTGAAATATGTGCCATATATTGGTAAAGTGGCCTCCGAGCAATCTCATTCAGACAGCGCTTAATAGGTTCATCAGCTTTAGAGGAAGAAAGGACCTCATGGCCTTTGAGTTCAATCCCCTATTTTTCCTCAAAGGAAACTGAGGTCCAGAGATGATGAGATTTGCCTACAATCAATCAAGTATTAAATAACAGACTTGAGATTCAAATCCAGGGTCTCCCATTTCTAATGCTGCACCCTGTCCAATATATAGTAACACTCAGTATTTATATAGTACTATAAGGTTTGCAAAATGCTTCACAAATATGATCCTCACTACAACCCTGGGACATGGATATCATTATTATCCTCACTTTACAGATGAGGAAACTGAAAGGTTTAATGACTTGTGTGGTTGAATTTGAACTCAGATCTTTTTTGATTTTAGGACAAATACCCTATCCCACTGTGCCATCTAACTGTATCTTCAATACTGCATATTCCCTCACTATTCCTATTCACTATGGACTCTTCAAGTTAAATTTAATTTAACTGAATATATAATGCCTTCAAGATTTGCCTTTTTTGAAGGTAGAAACTCCTCAAAGACAGAACTACTTTCTTTTTTCACTTGAGCCTTGCTGACACTGGTTACTGTCTGGTATATAATGAGCATTTAATGAATGTATTGAGTGAAATTGAATTATAGTCTTGAAGGGCATGGTATTGAAGTAGCATCTTCTTGATATCGAATCTCCTATGGGGACACAATCAGGATTTTATTCTAAATAGGTGGCTCCATAGTGCATAGAAGCTGGGCTCAGGAAGACTTATCTTCAGTTCAAATCTGGTCTCAGACACTTATTAGCTTCGGCAAGTCACTTAATCATGTTTGCTCCAGTTTCCTCATTTGTAAAATGTTCTGAGAAGAAAATGGTGAATCACTCCAGTATCTCTGCCAAGAAAACCCCAAAAGGAGTCATGAAGAATTGGACAGGATTAAAAAATAACTAAAACAACAACAGGTAATATATATCATCTAATGTAATTTTTTTGCTTTTATTTTGTTTATGCATATATATACATATATACATATGTATACATATATACAGAGAGAGAGAGACAGAGACAGAGAGATACAGAGAGAGACAGAGTACTGTCTCCTTCAATAGAATATAAATTCCTTGAAAGACAGGGACTATTTTATTTTTGTTTTCATAACTTTAGCACCTAGCACAGCACCTGGTATAGGGTAGGTGCTTAATAAATGCTTTTTTTGATAGATTGTGAATACCATCTGAGAAGGATAGAAAGAAACACAGAGAAAAATCATAACAGAGAAGAAGAAGGGGGAGAGAAAGAGAGGCAGACAGAAAGAAATGGCAGTTGAAAAAAATTTGAGTTGGTTCCTGCTCAAAAAATGGGGATGTTGTTAAATCCAGATGTGATAGAAAACCAATTTTGTGCTAGTATTCTGTAAATTTCTACTGAGGCTGGCAATATATTGTTAATACAGTCAATGAAAACCTGACCTGAATCTCTTAGTTTTTGAATATCCACATATTAAAGATAAATATGAGCAAGTGAATGATATGTTGGCATTATAAAATAAAGAGAATACATAGTATGCAATCTTTTTTTTTAAAGCAAATTCCCTCTGTAGCCCTTTAATGCTAGCAAATATATAAAGGTCTATTGCTGACCTAGATTGGCCAATAAGAAATGAAATCTCTTCATAGTTGACATTAAAATTCACATTATCCAGGCTTTCCCCCCTGATCTTCAGGCTTGCCTATGGGAGCTGTTAGTCTGTATGCATGGTGGTCTCATTGCTGGTTTCAGCTCCATTCAGTCTTAACGGTGTTAACCATTCAACAAAATCATTTGCTAGTTCATTAGTAAATGGATAAGGGCTCAAATACCTGTCTGATTTCTTTTCTCAATGATTTCCCTAAGCGGCAGGCTTCCTGATCTGATGCATGCTTTGTTAATGAGCTCCTTGCTTGTGGAAGTAAAGCATCTGATTGTTTATCCTTAAGAACAACCAATTCTCTATGAGCAATAGGCAAGTTGAGTCTCAAAAGAGACATACTAGGATATTTTGTTTTAGCACTGTAACTTAATAGAAAGGAGGCTGGATTAGGAACTAGCAGATCTGTGCTCAAGCCCAAGTCTTCATTTGAAGTCCCAGATGTAGATTGGCAGTCTGGTTCTGCTGTTCACTCCTTCTATGACCTTGTGCAGGGGAGGCTATGGACCTCAACCTTACCATCTCTAAAGTGAAAGCCTAGACTAGATGACTTCTCAGATTTTCTGAAGCTATAAATATGATGAATAGTATTTTTAAATTTTGAACAAGTGTGTTAAAATATTTTCATGCACTTTGGGCTAACATATTCTCCAGGCATATTAGATTGAGTCAAGTAGATCTGGATTTGAATCCAGATGTTCTAAATGACCAAGGGCAAGTCACATGAATGCATTATATAAAATACATGAAGATTGGTCCATTTTTGGAAAGTTTGCTTTCTATTAAGAAAGGTAGATTCCGTCTTTCATTTGAGAGGAAACTAACAAAGCAATTTACTTAGAATTCATGCACCATTGTGAAACGTTCAAACCAATAATTATGAATCATATCCTGTCCTATCAATTTCATTACTGTAGAAAAGCCAGAGATTGTTACCTGTCTTGATAGAACTCTTTTATCTGTTATATCATTAGTATCTGAACTCTCTATTTGTCATTTGATCCAGTTTGTGTTTTCATTATTGGGCTGTAGTTGTTTGTCCTTCGTTCTCAAAGAGGACCCTCTTTAGATTTTGCTAACTCCTTATTTTAATTCCTTGTTACATTTAGCCTATGGATGATAATGATGATTATCATTATTCTTGTTTTGTAAGAAGTAAATAAGATGTTACCCATGTACCATAATCCTGATGTAATGCCTCATATGGAATGAAGGTGAGACTCAGTTCTCAATGATTTTTTTTCAGTGGATCATAAGACCTACAAGGTGCTACAAGTGTGAATGATTTTAAGTGCAGGCTTAGTGATAGGCTAGGCATATACCATCTGAAGATCTGTATCCCTAAGTCAGGAGATGCTCCTAAGAAGAAGGTTGGCCATGAAGACCACCAACTAAGGCATGGAAAGATTGAGATCTGTTTCAATGGGGAAAGCACTCACATGAAGTTGAAGGCATAATTTTAGGATCAAAAATCTGGAGGGGACCTCAGAGGCCCTGCAATACAATTTTCTTATTTTTCATATGAAGAATCTGAGGCTCCCCTGAAACCCAGGGAGGTGAGGTGATTTGCCCATGATTGGGAAATAAGCCTCAAAGATAAAATCTGAACTCAGGTCCTCTGGCTCCAAAGCCAGATCTCATGCTGTTGTGCCACAGTTCCCCTGTCTCAGTTTCCCTAAATTGTTTCTCCCGGAGCATTACAATTCCACTACAGATACTTTCAAGTATTAAAGAAGATGCCCATGAATACTATCAAACATTTACTTAATGTAGACATATGTTTAGAAGAATTGCACTTGTTTAATCTATATATTGAATTACAGGCTGCCCAGGGGAGGGGAGTGAAGGAAGGGAGGGAAAATAATTTTGAATGCAAGGTTTGCAAGAATGAATATTGAAAACTATCTTTGCATGTATTTTGAAAATAAAAAGCTATTAATAAAAAAGAACTAAACTAACAAAAATTATTTAAGTTTTAGTTTAAAAACTAGATTTTAAAATTAAATAAGGACATCAATCAATATTCATTAAATGCAATTATTCTAAACATATTTCTGCATTTATCATGCTACACAAGAAAAATCTGCACAAGGGAAAACATGAGAAAAAAGCAAGTAAACAACAATTTAAAAAGATGAAAATACTATGTTGTGACCCACATTCAGTCCCCATAGTTTTCTTTATGGATGCAGATGACTTTTTCCATCACAAGTCTATTAGAATTGGGCTGAATTACCTCATTGTTGAAAGGAGCCAGGTCCATTACAGTTGATCATCACATAATCTTGTTGTTGCTGTGTACAATGTTCTCTTGGTTCTACTCACTTCAATTAGCATTAATTCATATGTCTCTCTAGGTCTTTCTGAAATCATCCTGTGATCTAAAACTTATATAATTTACATTGAAAAGATTCCTCCTGAAATTTGGAATTTTCCAAAATAAAGTCATTTAAAAATTTTCTTAATGCGTTTATATGGGACAATTAGATAGTGCAGTGGATAAAATGCTTAGCCTGAAGTCAGGAAGCCTCATTTTCCCCAAGTCAAATATGCCTTTGGACACTAGCTGTTTGATTCTCAGTAAATCCTTTAATCTATTTGCCTCAATTTCCTCATCTGTAAATGAGCCAGACCAGTCTAGTGTCTCTGCCAAGAAAACCCCAAATGAGATCACAAAGAATCAGAAATGGCTCAAACAATTTAAGAACAAAGATTTCTATTCTTAAAGAAAAAAGGTGATTTCTTGGTAAACAGATATTTCAAGGGAATTAATTATCTCCAAAATAAAGTATAGATATTTGACTTCATTATTCTTGGGGGAATTCAATGTCTTCTATAATGCAGTTTTTTAAAGCTGGATTAGACCACATACTAGTGAATGGTGCATATAAATTGCCTAGAATTTTATGGTACCAATATATCCAGAAAGTTAATTCCACTTCACTGTATTTTTTGCCACCTCTGGCAGTTGCCATAATGTACTCATGTTCAATTTGTGAGTAGGTATCCTATAGCCATTGATACTGATACAGCTCAAACAATGACTACTTTGTGAAGTGACTCTAAAAAAAGTCTTTTCTTGAGACCTTTTTATTCTACCAATTGGCTTTGTTCTCTTTTTGTCCTGCATATATAGAGAAGTGACTTGATCCTCTTTTAAGATGTTAGCCTAGCACACATGTAAGATTTTGACCAACCTGAGAACTGAAATGAAGCTTTGAAGCAAAATCATCAACATTAATCATCAAAAATAAAAAAAAATAATATGCAGAATCATAGAATTTCAGAGTGAGAAGATGTCTTAATTGGCTGATTGATCTTCCTTCTTCAAGTCTCTCCCCATTCCAGTCTGTCCTTTACCCATCTATCAAAGCAATTTGCTTAAGAATACCATAGGTCTGACCATGTCACCCTGTTCTTTAGCCAACTACAATGACTTCTCCCTATTACGTATAAGATCAAATATAAAGTCTTTTTTTTTTTTGGTCTTAAAATTCTTCAAAATCTAGGTCCTTCTTACATTTCCAGTCTCATACTTTACTCCCTTTCATGTGGTCTATGATAAGAATTCTGATCTCTCATTTCCATACATTTCAACTAGATGTCTCCCACATCTGGAATTCTCTCTCCTTTTCTCTATCTCACAGCTTCCCTGGCTTCCTATAAATCCCATCTTCTGTAAAAAAAACTTTTCCTATTTCTCCTAGATTTTAGGGCCTTCATTTGAAGAAAATTTCTATTTTATTTTGTATAGATTGCTTTTGCAAACAGCTGTTTGCCTTTTATCTCTACCATTGGACTATGACCTGCTTGAAGGATAGAAATAATTTTACCTTTCTCTATACATGCAGTATTTAGGTAAGTACCCAACTCATATAGCACTTATTAAATGCTTATTGACTTGATTTGAAGGCTATTTGTCCATCTCATATGTGGACAAAAATTCCCCCCTACTCTAACCCTGACAAGTGGTGATTTAGCTTTCACTTGAAAACCTCTCCCAAAGGAGAGCCTGAAAATATGGTGCAGACAGAAAATGTAGATTTGGAGGTGGAGAACTTGGCTGGAAATTGCAGCTGTTACTAGCTCCAAGAATGTTGATTTAATTTCTTTGTACCCCAGTTTTCTCATTTATTAAATGAAGAAGCTGAAATCAATAATCACTTTAAATCTACGATCCTGTGATATCCTGAAGCAATCCATTTTACTTTTGGATAATTACTATCAGCACATTTTCCTAATATGAAAACTAAACTTATCTCTTGGTACTTCTATCCACTCTTATTCTTTCCTTTTGGGGTCAACCATAAAAGGATCATCACTTTTCCACATGACAGATCTTTACATATTTAAATATCTCTATGTAGCATAACCCCAGATTTTCAAATCTTTTCTTCTCCAGCCTTTATCAGTTTCTTTTAACTCTCATGTGGCATGATCTTGATGATTTTTATTAATGTGTATAATAAATTCAACATGCTAAGGTTCAAAGATGTCCTGCTTTTCTCTTTTTCTGATCTTTCTTCTCTTCTATTTTGTAAATTTTTTAAATGGCTCATTGACCCTTTTTGCTTATCATTATTACTAGCCTACTTTCTTCTCTCCCCAATTCTTCCCTTTAGATTTTAAAAAATTCTCCTTTGTAAGATTTATACATAGTCAACCATGCATTGGCAGTTTCTGAAATTTTATCTTTGTCATACATCTCTGCTCTACCATTTCTCCATCAAGAGTTGGGAAGTGAGTGTGCTTCATCTTCTATTTCTGTAGTCACATTTGTTTGGATCAGAGTTTTTAAGTCTTTTGAAGTTGTTTTTCTTTACAACATTATATAAATTGGCCTCCTGGATCCGATTATAAGTTTTTCAGGATTTCTTTGAATCCATCTTTTTCATCATCTCTTAATACTTTGAATCATATCCCATGATCATATATATCATAATTTGTCTAGCCCTTCCCCAATCCAGGCATCCCCTTAATTTCTGGTTTGTTCATTTCTGTTTTGTTACAATAAAATATGCTGTCATGAATATTTTTTTACTTATTCCCTGTTTTTTCTCTTTTGAGGGGAGTGTTGCCTATGGTTAGTAGCAGTGTTGCTAGCACATTTTGGGTATAGTTCCAATTACTTTCTAGAATTATTGGTCCACAAGTAGAATATATACCAGCTGAGCTGGTTCAATATCACGAAAACTATCAGAGTAACTGACCATATCAATAACAAAACTAATAGAAATCATATGATTATCTCAACAAATGAAGAAAAAGTTTCTGACAAAATGCAACACCCATTCCTAATAAAACACTAAAGAACAAAGGAATAAATGGAATTTTCCTTAAAATGATAAGTGGCATCTATTTAACATCATCAGCAAGTATTATATGTAGTGGGGATAAGGTAGAAGCAATCCCAATAAAATTAGGGGTGAAGCAAGGTTGCTCATTATCCACACTATTATTCCATATTTTACTAGAAATGTTAGCTTTTGCTAGAAGAGAGGAAAAAGAAGGTGAAGGAATTAAAGTAGGTAATGAAACAAAACTTTCACTCTTTGAAGAATTGTTGGTCTAATCCATAATGGAATACATTAGTGCACTTTTCCTTCTGTACCTTCTCTAACTATTGTATTTATCTTTTTCTTTTATTTTTTTAACATTTTGTTAATCTATAGATATAAGAAACTTTGGAGTTTTTCTAATTTACATTTCCCTTTTTATTGGTGATTTGAGGCATTTCTCACATAGTTGTGAACTGCATGTTTGTATCTTGACCACTTATTTAGTTTTTTGGAGAATAGCTGTTGTTCTTATATATTTAATTATTTCTCCTATATCTTGAATATAAGATCTTTATCAGAGATGTTTGCTGCAGATTTTTTTTGATGTAATTATTTTATTTTTAGTTTTGATTGTAATAATTTCTACAGAAAATCTTTTTAAAAATTTGTGTAATCAGAGTTGCCCATCTTATTTTTTTTCATCTGTTTTGATAAAGGTCTTCCCCTAACCATAAATACAAAAAAAAACCCTCTCTATTTGTGCTCCTCAACTTTATGCTCTTACTTTTTTTATATTGAGGTCATATAGACATTAGGAACTTATTGTGTTTGTATGGTGTGAGATGTTGATCTAAACTTTATTTCTATTAGATTACTTTTTTGTTCTCCCATAAATTTTTGTTAAATAGGGAGAATTTACCCACATAGATAGGTGGTATAATGTGATAAAACATTGGGCTTGGAGTCCCGGAGACCTGAAGTCAAATCTATTCTCAAACCCTTACTAGTCATGTGCTGTTGAGCAAGTCACTTAATAATCTGCTTCAGTTTCCTTAGCTGAAAATTGGAGCTAATAAAATCTCTGCCTCCCAGGATTATTGTGAAGATCAAATGAGATATTTATAAATCATTTAACACAGTGCCTAACATAATAATAAATAACTTAATAAATGCTTGTTTCTTATTAACATGTAGTGGACTTCCTGTCATCTGGGGAGGGGAGGGGCTGGGGGTAAAATTTGTAATGGAAAGCTTTGTAAAGATCAATGCTGGGGAACTACCCATACATATGTTATACAAACAAAAAGCTTTAATAAATAAATGCTTGTTTCTTCCCCTCCACCCAGTACCTGGGGTCTTTTGGTTTATTGAACATTAACCCAAATTCTAAGGTTCATTTGCTTTGATATGTTGTATACCTAACAGGTTCCAGTGATTGTCCACTCAGTTTTCTTTTTTTTTAAACCAGTATCAAATCATCTTCATGATTAATACTTTTTGTATAGTTTGGTATCTGGTACTTCTAAGCTCCTTCTTTCTTACTTTTCACCCATCATTTCCCTTGAGATTCTTGAATTTTTGTTTGGTATGGCACCAAATAATTACATTATTTTAGAAAGCATTATCATTTTTATTATATTGCCTCATCCTTTACAGGGGCAATGAATATTTCTACAATTATTGTAGCTCTTATTTACTTGTGTGAAAAGTATTTTGTAATTGTAGCCATGTAGCTCCTTTGGATACCTTGGTTGTCAAGATCAATCAACAAGTGTCCATTAATTGCCTATTATGTGCAAGGCACCATATTAAGTTCTGGGAATATAAACAAAGGTGGAAATAGTTCATCTCTTTAAGAACCTAACATACAAATAGTACAGATACTTTGAAAAGTTTTATATATTTGGTAATTATTTTGAATAAAACTTGTAATTCTGCTATGACTCCTATATAGTCAGAGTATTTAATCTTTTTTTTTATCCTCTGCTTCTATTTTATTCAATTTTTTTGCATTGATATTAATTAGATTATTGGTCTCTAGTCATCTTGCTCAAATGTATCTCTTTTTGGTTTAATTATTATTAATATATTTGTATTAGGGAAAGAATTTGGTAAGATCCTTTCTTTTCCTATTTAAAAAATAGGTTTTTTATAATATCCAAATTAATTCTTCTTTAAATGTTTGATAGAATTCATTTGAATCTTCATCTGGTCCTGGGTATTTGTTTTTTAATTTAGTTCATTTGTAGTTTATTTAATTTCTTTTGTGAGTCTAGATTATTTAAATTCTTTATTTCTTTTGTTAATTTGCATATTTTGCATTTTAAAGATATTCATATGTCATTTAAACTATCAGTTTTGTTGGCATATAATTGGACAAAACATTTTAAATTATATCTTTTATTTCTTCTCCATTTAATTTAAATTCTCCTTTTTCACTTTTTTATTGACATTTTAGTTTCATCTGCTTTTTAATCATGTTAACTAAATGGCTTAGCTGATATATTGTACTTTTTTTTTAATCAACTCTCTGTTTTTTTATCATGCTTAATGGAGATGTTATTTCAATAGTGTTAATTTTTTTTGACTCCTAGAATTTTTATTTTGGGATTTAGTTGAGATTATTTGGTTTGTTTCTTTTCTATGTTTTTTTTTTAATTTGTATGCCCAGTTCATTGAGATATCCTTTTAATCTTTTGTTCATGAAAGTGTAGAGCCACAAAATTCTCTAAGATTTTGCCTTGGCTGTATCACCTAAGTTTTGATATATTGCCTCATTGTTGTCAATTTCTTAGATGGAATTATCTAATGTTACTATGATTTATGCTTTGGCCCAGAAATTATTTAGGATAAAGTCAATTATTTACACTTAAGCTTCAATCCTTTCTTCAAAGGAACTTTATTGATTAGAATTCTTATGACATGGTCAATAAAGGATTTAATATTTTGAAGGTTTTTTTCTTTTTTTTTTTTTTTGCATTTGTTCATGACTTTTCTATGCCCTAGAACAAGTAAAGGTACAGCTGAAACATAGATAAAATCCTTATTCTTACTCAGCAAGTACCTGTCATCCATTGTATCTAATTTTTTAAAACTGCCATTCAATGGAACAGCTAGGTGGTGCAGTGGATAGAGCACCAGTCCTGAAGTCAGGAGGACCTGAGTTCAAATCTGGTCTTGGACACTTAACACTTCCTAGTTATGTGACCCTGGGCAAATCACTTAACCCCAAATGCCTCAAGAAAAAAAAAAGTTCCATTCTAACTCAACTTCTTTCTTGTCTGTCTTTTGGTTAGATTTATTTGGGCCTTAAAAAGATGCCTCTTAAGATTTATAGTCTATTTCTCCTTTTATTTTGATAAACTTCTTTTAAGTATTGAAATGTTATACCATTTTGTCTATGTGCATATTAAGTAATATCAGTACTTCATCATCTCTGGTGCCTTTAAACATAATGCATTTTCTTGTTTATCTCTTTTAATCATTATTACTCTTATTTTTTCCATAGTAGAAATCATGATTGCTATTCCTACTTTTAAAAAAATTGACTAAAGAATAAATCTTGCTTCTACCCCACATGAATTCCACATGAATCTTTATGCTTCAAGAGTATTTCTTTTAAATACATATTGTTGGATTCTGTTGTTTAATACACTCCACTATCCTCTTCCATTTTATGGGTGAGTAAATCCTATTCACATTTACAGTAATGATGGTTCATTGTGTATTTCCCTCCATGGTAATGTCTTATGTTTTTGACTCTTTACAAAGAAAATATTTATGAAAAAAGAAACAATATGATCAACACTAGTTATATTTATCTATTAATCTGTTTCTACTCCACTGCTTATCCTCTCTCTACCTCAATCAGATCCTATTAACTGATTCCTACCCCTTTTTCCTTTTAATTTGCCCTTTATACTCTACCTCTTGAAGATGAAATTTATTTTTACTGTCATTATGCTTTCCCTGAGTTTAATATTTATCTTATTCTTCTTTTAATCCCTTCATCATTGCTTGCTTCCTGTATTTCTACACCAAACTTTGTGTACATGTATGTATTTTTAAAATTATTCTTTGTTGCATTTTGATAGCATCGAGATTCATTTAAGGAATCCTTTAGACTGGCTAAAATGATGAGAAAAAATTTTTTTAAAAAACTGCAAATTTGTAAGAAAAAGGCACAGTAATGGATCATTGGTGGAGCTGCGAGTTAGTCTACCCTTCCTGGAAAGCAATTTGGAACTGTGCTCAAAAAGTAACTCAAAAAGTTACTGAAGTGAGAATACCCTTTGGCCCAGTGATACCCATATTATATTTCTATACCAATGGGATAAATGACAGAGGGAAAGGACCCACATGCACAAAAATATTTGGAATAATTCTTTTATTAGCTTCCAAAAACCTGGCCACTAAAGGGATGCCCACTTATTGGGGAATGGCTAAACAAATTATGGCATATGAATATAATGCCACATTATTATGCCATTTAAAAAATGAAAAAATGGTAATTTTCAGAGGGACCTATAGAAGATCCCTGTGATTTGATAGATAATGAAGGGAACAGAACTAAGGGAAGAATTTATACAATAGCATTAAAGAGAAAAACAACTTTGAAAGATTTTAGAACTCTGATTAATGCAATGATAAAGCAGAAGTCTGGAGTGCTGAAGATGAGTCATAACACCCACTTCCTGTGATAGTCGATGAAATTGAAATACACAATGAAACATATATGCTTGGACTTTGCCAATGTGAAAATATGTTCTGCTGGAATATGTGCATTTATTGTGAAAGAGGATTTGTAATGGGTGTTGAGGCAGTGGAAGGAAGAGATAGAAATAATAATTTTAAAGAGAAATTTATGTGATAATCATTCCATCCAGCTAGCCTGGCTTCCATTGTTGCACTCAAAAAATAACCTAGTGGCAGAAATTCTAGATCACATGGAGAAGGATGGAACATTTGGGTCAGATTATTTTGGGCAAGGCCAAGGATCATAGAGTTAGAATTGGAAGGGATATTAAAGTTCATCTTATTTAATGTCCTCAGGTTATAGATGTCCAGAAAATTTAAATGACACATAAGTAGGAAGGGATAGAGGTGGGATTTGAACTCAGGTACTATCACTCTAAATTTATGCTGTTTCCACTGAATTATTTTCCCTAAATCATGGTAAATAGATAGCTGCCTGCTCCCTCTACTTTTAGGACTAGAAGAAAAAAAATGCTTGTATATCTTTGAGAAGTCAACAACTTTAGTTGGAGCATCTTTTCCAATCATTTCCCACCCCATCAGTCTTCAACATTATATCTCAACCTGCAGATGAAGGAGAATCTGATAAAAAGTCCCATGATCTACCTGGGACAATTTAGTTCTATCTAGAAAGTTCTTTTATCATGAAAGATGTAAAAGTAATTTCATAATTGTTAAAATGGGAAGCATTTTATTTATAAAAGAAATATTACAGATGTACTTTTTATCATGCAAATTTAAAAAGGAGAATAAAAGAACACCACAATTTTAGAATCACTGATTAATGTGACTCTTCAGCCTTATGTCTCACAACAAATTGAACAGCCTGCAGTGTCAGATTGTAAATGTGAAAGAAAAAAAAAAACCTGCTACTCTAGGAAGGATCTTACAAATAATCCTTTAAAACAATTTGGCTTTTCAATGAAGAATTAAAAATGTCTTCAATCTTTGACTAAATTAGGAAAATAGAAGTTAGGCAGGCGTAAACATGAAGATATCTCTCTGCAAAGATCACATTGCCATTTCAAGTCACTTTTCCAAGGAATGAGATGGTTATTAGACAATGAAGGCAATAAAACATTGCCAATCTTGACATGAGAAAATGATGGTAATTCAGCAAAAATGAGCAATTTCAATAAGAACGCAGCTTTGTTTTGAATTACTTGGACCTAAATCATCTATTAGATGATATTTGGTGGGTTGGTTCAGGGGTGCGATTCTCAGCAGTCCTATAAGAGACTCGTTTGATTCCTGGTTCATGGACATGCCTTTTCCAGACAGCTAGTTGGGAGTACTCTGGGCTGAGAGTCAAGAAAACTAAAGATCAAATCTTACTTCAGACTTCACCTGAATGATCTTGAGTTAATGACTTAAAACCCTGTTTGTTTTCCTTATCTGCAAAAGGAAGGATTTGAATTAAATGATTACTAAGATATCTTTCAGCTCTAAATCTATGGCCAATTGAGGAAAAAAAAAAATAACAAAGGTCTTTCCATAGGGAAGCTAGATGGCTCAATGTTGGGCATGGAGTGAAGAAGAATCATCTTCCCAAATTCAAATCTAGCATCAGACATTTTACTGTGTGTATGATCCTAGGCAAGTCATTTATCCTAGTTTACATAAGTTTACACCATCTGTAAAAAGACCTGGAAAAGGAAATGGCAAACCACTCCATTCTCTTTGCCAAACAACAACAACAAATAAACTGTTTTTGTTGTTGTTGTTTGGTAAAGAGAATGGAATGGTTTGCCATTTCAGACATGACTAAAAAATTATTTAACAGCAATAACAATATATAAATATTCATTATTTTTATATCTTCCTTCCTTTTTTACTTAATTTCAGTTATACTTTATGACATTCAGATATTTTAATTATTTATCACATATGTATATATATATATATAAATTTACATCAATATATCAATCTGCATATCTATATACTTTCTTTCTATCTTTTATGTCCAGTAAGTTTACACACATATATCCATACCCAAATATATTCATTTCCTAATCATAGGATAGGAACAATTTATTGGATTTTCTAGGAGATATATATAATGTGTGTATGTATATATACATATATATATATATATATAATATTATATATATAATGTTACAGAATGATTGAGTCAATTTAGATTGTGCCTATCTCTCCACATTTCCCCCTCCCCACCAACTATTTACATCTTTTATACTCTTTGCCATTTTGATGAGTGTAAGGTAAAATCTGAGAGTTATTTTCATTTAATTTCTTCTCTTAGTAACTAGAAGAAATTTTTTTCAATATAACTGTTGACAGTTTGCTTTTCTTTCCAAGACAGATTTTTATAGAAACACAATTTTATATTTAAGATTATGAGAGGAGGTCTAGATCTTTAAGGTAGCATCATGAATAAAGCATTGGCTGGGGGCTCAGGAAGTGTCCAGATTCAGTCCTGACACTGATACAAACTAAATGTGTGACTCTGGGTTAGTCATTTAACTTCTCAAAGTGAGAGGCAGCTCCCCAAGAATATTAGTTGCAGAGAAGGTGCCAACTTGCATTGGTAGAAGGGATTTTCTCATTTGGGAGTTCCTATATTAATGAAATCAGACATCAAGTTCCTATCCCTATGTAAAAGGAAATTAAATTAGGAAACAGTAATACACCTATAAGCAAGAATATCCAATGGTCATAATTTTTGCATGAGGTTGATTTGTTTTAATAATAAAATAGTAAGAAGACATATATATCTTTTTAAAAATGAGAATACTGAGAAAAAATACCAAACAGGAAATTTTCATGACATTGAAGTCCAGTAACATGTTTTGCCTTAAGAAGGTTCAAATTTAAGTTCAAGTGCCTTATTTACTTATTGGAGTATTGCTTCAGCTAAGAGGATGAAAGGCTAACCTCCTATCTTCACTTTTTGAAAATCCATTAGGTAATTATGAAGGACTTCTGCCAAACCAAGAGAACACATGTTTCTTCTTTGACATATCTGCATTAAAACCATACAACATAAATGAACCTGTAGTATTCAGGTCAATTTGGAACAATCTTGGAAAGCCATTGTTCATTTATTATTTTTGGATGTGACATATATAGTTTTTTAAATGAAATAATGTAGATAAAATGCTTTGTAAGCCTTAAAGTTCTCTCTAAATGAGAGGTGGTATGATTTCTCTCTGCCACTACTTTCTTACTAAATGTGTTTTATTTTAAGTAAACTCAACATGGGAATTTCTACTTTAATGAGCATTTATTAATTAAATGTATGTTCACTGCCCAGCATTGTGGAAGATATTGGGAAGGACAAAGCTAAAACAATAGTCCCTCACTTCTAAGAATTTAAAATGCATGGAGTTAAAGTGGTTTCAATGAAATTTATCTAAAAGAGCCATGATAATTTTCCAACAATGTGATAGCAGGGAGTGAAATAAAGGGAATGAGTGGTGGTGATTGCACATAGAAGCAGGAGATACTGGAGATATTGGTAATCATAGAGAATATGTTCCTGAAAGAGAGTGAATAGTTGCTAGGCTAAATGGGCAGTTGTAGCAACTTAAATGGGTAGCTAGATGCTAGTGGCTAGGAAACAAGAGTGTCTGAACCAAATGAAAAAAATTCTGGTCTGAGAAAAAGACTTAGTTCAAGTTGAGAGCTTCACAATCAAAACATGATGAATCCCAAGGTAAAAAGCTATGAGAAGGAGGAATAAACATGAACCTGGCCCTTCTTTAGTACTGTGAGTCATGTGGACTGTGCAAACTAGCTTAATAGGATCATAGAATTAGACCTGAAAAGCACTTTGGAGGTTATCTAGGTGGATCCCCTTCATCTTATAGATAAGGATCCTGAAGATCAGAGAGGTTAAGTGCCTTGTCCATTTTCACAAAAGTCAGGCTAGATCCAGGATATGAACATAAGTCTTCTGACTCCATATCTATTTGTTTTTGTTGTTTTCTTGTTTTAACATTGCACTATGAGGGAAAGGAGTTTGACCTATACTTTTTTCCATTCTTGGGGAACCCAAAAGGATGCTATAAGATTAGAGCAAACTAGGCACAGTGCCAAATTGGAGCCAGGCAGACTCATGTTCCTAAGTTCAAGTCTAGTCTCAGATACTTATTAACTAGGTGATTCTGAGCAAGACACTTAAACCTGTTTGTCTTAGTTTTTCATCTGTCAAATGAACTGGAGAAAGTGACCCATTACAGCATCTCTGCTAAAAAAAACACTAAATGGTGTCATGAAGAACTGAACAACAACTGAACAACAGAAAAGAATAACATCCAATGCTTAATAGCTGGGGGACAGTAAGCAAGTTATTTAACCTAAGTATAACATTCCTCATTTAAAATAGAAATAACACTCAAAACACCTATTTTATAGAGGTATTATGTAGAAAGCTTTTTGTAAACTCTAAAATACTATAGAAGCATGATGTACTTTTTCTTTCCCCTTTTTACAAATAAGGAAAGTGAGACTCAGAAGAATAGCTGATGGTTAAGGAAAGTTAGCCAAAGATTAAATTCTCTTTAATCTTTACATTATCTTTGTCAGGTGAGACTAACAGAAAAAATAAAAGCAGCCCCCAAAGTAGGTTCTAACTGGGAAACCAAATGAAAATGAGAAATGCTTCTATCAATAGCTTGGAGAACTGAACAGGCTAAGATTCAGAAAGAACAAATGATCTTGCTAATAGAAGTGGCACCAAACTAATTACTTTAAAAAGCCTTCAACTCTGAACTTGTTTTCTCAATTTGTCTTTTATGTGAAAAGGAAGAAAAGATAATTCAAAAAATAGCAGGAATATTCAGCATCAGAGACCATGTGAAAGAAGTTATATGGCTTGATTAGTAAACATAAGACCAACAAGGTTCAATTCACCTGTGACCTGTATCAACTAAAAATTAGTTTGTAAATTTTCAAGAACTGGGATGTTATCATACAAGTATGGGGAGAAATCAAACCTCTTGAGAGAGGAAAATATACATTTTTATTGTTCAGTCATTTTTCAGTCATGTCTTATCATTTATGACTCCATTTGGGGTTTTCTTGGCAAAGGTATTAGAGTGGTTTACTATTTCCTTCTCCAGCTCATTTTACAAATAATTTAACTGTGGTGAATAGAGTTAAGTTACTTACCCAGCCTCACCTATCTAGTAAATGTCTGAGGCAAGATTTGAACTCATGAAGATGGTCTTACTGATTTCAGGCCCAATGCTCTATCCAGTGGGTCATCTAATTGCCCCAAAATTTGTGACTTCATCAGAAAAATAAAGTAGTAAGAGATAGCCATTCAGATTTTAGTCTTAGCTTTGCTTCTGAAGAGCTATGTGACTTAGGGTAAATGATTTCCCTTCTCCATATCTCCTTCCCCAACATGGTAAAAACCTTTCATTTTCTTGAAGGCTCAGGAAGCTTTTATTGATCCCACTAGCTGTTAACACCTTCTCCCTTCTCATATAATCATGGATATAAGCATTATTTGTTATTGCATGACTGTGAGAGGTATAGAACATGGCAATCTCTGAAGAACTGAAAATTCATGTTACACATAGAGGTGCCCAGTGGAGGTGAACAAGATGAACAAGACTACAAATTCAATTCAGAATACAAGAACTTGACATCAAGGAAATGCAATTAAAAAAGAAGGTGGGTTGTTGATGTGATGAGATGTGATAAGAATGAGGCAAAACTGAGGGGAGAGGGAATGAGAAAGAGACAGAGAGAGACAGAGAGAGAGAGACAGAGAGAGAGAGAGACGGGGGGGGGAGAGGGAGGGAGAGAGGAAAGGAAGAAGGGAGGGACAGGGAGGGAGAGAGAAAGAGAGAGAGAGGGAGGGAGAGAAAGAGAGAGACAGGGACACACAGAGGTAGAAAGAAACACACACAGAGATATAGATAGAATGACAGACACGAAGTAAACAGAAAAGAAAGAGAAGAATCACACACACACACACATACACATACACATACACACACAGAAAACTTAATTTATGAAGTGCTTCCTATGTGACAGGAATTGTTCTAAGCACTGGAGATGCAAATAAAAGCTAAAAAGCTCCAAGATCTTCTATTCTAAAGAAGGAAAAAACATCATATCAAAGGCCTAAAACAATCCATGGGCTCCCCTGGCATTCTCATTATGCCAATAGAAAGTTCATGCAGTGAGAAGCCATCGTGGTCAACTTATGGAAAGTCATGGACAAGAATCTCAAAGAATAAATGTATAGACATAAATGTGTAACAATTTATGCCATTGGAGGGAATACCAACATAAGATGGATCATGGGTTCATTTGAATATTTGGATGTATTTATCTGTTTATACATTTTATCCCAGTAGAATGAAAGATCCTTGAGAGCAAGGACTATTTTTTTTTTGGTTTTTGGTTGTTTTGTCTTTGTATCTCAAGAGTCTAACTAGAAGTCTGTGCATAAGAGGTGGTTAATAAATGCTTGTAGGGGATTATCATGTTGGACTAAGTGATTCTTAATAGATCCCCAAATTCTGATGTTCTAAGATTCAATGGAAATAAATGACAGATCTTCCTTTAGACTATTGAAAAATCATCCCTACAATTAAAAGGTGGTGTTGGGAGAATGATGACCATTGTTTTCCTTGGACACAAGGAACAGAATTCCATCCAAAAACTGTGTCATGTTTTTCTGTTGCAACTTCAGGGAAGGAAAAGTGTCTAGTAGGACGTGAGGTCTATTTTAGCTTTACTGAAGTACTTGTACCTGTGTGTCCTGATTCTACTTTCAAGAAAATTGAATGCTATTATGATGCTAGGAAATCAGCTGGAAGACCATAGATAATTGGTGGGAATGAATGGAAGTTCAATCAACAGCATCATTTTGTAGTCAGTGATGTTTACTGAGTACCTGTAAATGCACCAGGCATCCCTGAGGCAAAGAAAACCTTTCAGAAGTAATTATGATAGCTGATGGCCTCTGTTTACCATCTTGCTTTGATCTCTTTGTACCCACTTTCTTTCTTCCAACAGTTTCTAGCACAGACTACTCAGGACTGGAAAAATGCAACCTTGTTTGTTGTTCTTTGTGATAAAGAAGACCAAAATGACATCACTATGTAAGGGTCAAAGTACAGTGTGTCCAACTGTGGCTTAATAGACCAATGTGTGCTCATAAGACTCTACTCTAGGTCAGGTGCAAATGATCCATATGAATATTTGAAATAGAGAAAGTGAAATCTTGTATCTTTTCAAGCAAGAGCCTCAAAGTCCTTTTATAATTTTAAATAATTATTAATATCATTGTGCTTATATCGTCCCTATTTCCAAATATATCTACCATATTCTGCCTCCCAGAAAGTCCTCCCTTGTAACAGAGAAAAAAAAAAGATGGGGGGGGAGGGGACACAATAGAGTTCAACAAAACAAACCAAGACTTCCACCAAGTTTTATTTTATTTACAATCCCATACAGACCTCTTAATCCCTGAAAAGAAGAGAGGGAGTTAATATCTCTTTTTTGAAGCCAGACATTCAGTTTCGGCTGTTTTGTTGATGTCCTTTAGATTGATATTGTTGTGGTTAGCGTGTATATTATTTCTTCATTGTTGTTGTTTTTTTTTTTTTTTTACTTCATTTGTCTTCAGTTCACAGAAATCTTCTCATACTTCTCTATGCATCATATTCACTATTCCTTACCCAATGAAATTGCATTACATTTGCAAACCATAACTTGCTTAGTCATTAACAATTACACTAAGCATAATCCTTAGCATATCATAAGTGTTTACAAAAGCTTGTTGGCTTTTGGATGTCTATTTTGTTTTCAGTTGTTTGCTAATTCAACAAAATGCTTCTATAAATATTTCAACACATATTGGTCCTTTCTTGTCAATCTTTTGTCTGCTTTGAGTCTGACAGCACCTCTGGGTCTCAGAGTATGGGTATTTCACTCACTTAACCTAATTCCCATTTGCTCAAAGCAGGTGGACTCACTCTCACATAGAAAACTACTCAAACAGTAATTTCTCTTACAACATCCAGGTGAGGTAGGAAGTCCTCCTCATTTGGCCATGAAAGAGATTCAAGCTTGGGCAGACTGATGTTATTTATCCACTTAGATTGCAGGTTTTGTTCTTTTTGTATATGCTAGATGGGAATTGATTCTAGAGTTTGGACCAAGAAATTTCTCATATGTTGCTAAGGAAGCTGTGATTGTGAGTTTGATCCCCAATTAACCAGTGAGTCTTGATTGGAGAAAGAACTTCCCCTGAGGGAATGTCAGAAGGAATTGAGGTAAAGGGTGGAAATCACTTTATGAATTCTAACTGCCATTCCCGGAAAAGCTCTGAGCTTATTTGCTACTGTTGGCAGGTCAATAATATTATCATTTGTGGGTAATACCTCCAGTGGAATGTGAGGTTATTTAGGGCAGAGATTCTCTTACTTTGGGACTGAATCCCCAGATTCTGACACAGTTTCTAGAACAGGCAAAATAATAAGTGTTGCTAGCTAATGGATTCTTTTTCTTCATTCATCTCTATCTCTAATTGTCTATCCATCTATTTCTGTCATCCCTCTACCTATTTGTTTCTATCTATCTTTGTAGTCTGTTTCCATCTATCCATCTTTATCTTTAGCTATCATCTGTTTCTGTCCAGTTATCAATCCAATCTTTTATCTCTCTACTTACATACTTCTCTATCCCAGGATCAATGATTCAGAGGAGAAGAGAACTTAAAGGTCATTGAGTACAATTTACTGATTTTATTGATGAGGAAATTGATGCTCCGAGGTTATGTGAATTGCCCAATCATTCAAGGACATAGTGACAGAAGCAAGATTTGAACCCTGGTCCCCAAATCCAATTTTGGATTCTGATTCCAAGTCCTTTGCCCCACTTAGGCTGATTGTTGTCCTCTTGGTGCATTAGTAGACATGAAATGATTTTGGCAAAACAATCCGTCACCTGGCAGCCAACCCTGTGGGGACAAATTTCTCCAAAGCTATTCAGGCTTTTCTTTATCCAGCACTCAGTCTGCATCAAACACTGTACTTTACAATGAGGTTCTCATTTGATCCTCACAACAACCCTGGCAGATAGGTACTATTATTTTACAGTTGGGGAAAATGGAGGTAAACAGAGTATAAGTAACTTGCCCAGGATCACACTAACTAGTAAGTATCTCAAACTAACACTGAACTCAGATCTTTCTGAGTTCTAAGGATTTGGAGTTTGCCCAGCCCAGCACTCTATCAATTGAGTTACCAAGCTGCAATTATGTTAGGTAGATAAAAGACAGGTGCTAAATATAGATGGTAGAGATAGATATATTATAGATAATAGGTGATAAAGAGATCAATGATAGATGATAGACAGATGATAGACAGATGATAGATAATAAACAGGTGGTAGATAATAGGTGATAAAGAGGTCAGTGATAAACAGATGAAAGAAAGATGGATGATTGAGACAGATGATCTACAGATAATAGATGATAGACAAATGATAGATATAGATGGTAGAGACAGATTATAGATAATAGGTAGATAGATAGATTGATAGACAATAGATGATAGATAGATGGGGAGAGAGAGATGGATGGACAGATAGGTAAGTCAGGCATTGTCAAGTCTATACAGAGACCTTCCAGAAGTTGTAATCTGTCATCAAAGACTTTGAATGTTGAGGCTCAGAGCTACTCATGGACGTAGTGGGTTGTTTTCCCTCAGTGTGAGGACTGTTTTATTTTTATCTTTGTCTTCTTAGTGCTTGGCAGAGTGCCTGGCACACAGTAGATACTTAATAAATGCTTGTAAAATTAATGAATGAGGTATCAGAATAGGACTTAAGTAGAGAAAAAGTATGTTACTGTATCGAAGTATATTACAGAAACTAAATTAATTAGATTTTATGAGGAAAGATAAGAGCTTATACAGGACAGGGTTTTGCATTCAATTATCTGTGTGTACACAAGTATGAACACACAAAAAACAAGCCTTCACTTTGGGACATACATGGTTTAGGTTAGTCCTCAGAGTAAGGATTTATGGGTAACCCAGTCCACTTTGTTATTTTCAGAAGATGTTTCTCTGTAAGATGGAAAGGTACTTCACTGAAGGGAATGTGAAACTAAATACAAGCAAGCTCTGACCCAGAGCCATAACTAGGTCAGGGAAGTTAGGGCTTTGTCCCAAAGTGATTAATTTATAGAGCATCAGCAGAACTTATAGTATATGGGTAGAATAGAAACAGTTACTATGGAGGATGAGTTAAATGGGGAGATGTAAGATGGCAAGTTGATTTGAACTCTTCCCTTACACTATCCCAATTTCCCCCACCCCTCAGCCAAAGCCGTGTTTCGCCCAGGGCATAAAGATTCCTAGTTATGATTCTGCTTCTACCTTAGAGCAATCAAATATGTTGTAACTATATTTCAGTAAAAGTATTAGGAAGGCTTCAAGGAGAACAGGCCAAGCCCCCATCCAGTTTTCAAACTGTAAATAACAGTTTTACTGAACAGATGCTAATAGGGCATGACGGAGATATGCATGATTAATCACAGCATCTTCACTTTCAAGGGACAATGAAATATATAGATACGTGTTATTTGCCTAGATATAAAGCTCTCAGGATATTGCTATTAGTGGGGTTGTTATCCACAGAAGTACGGTTTTATGTATCTATATTTCAAACTGGATCTCCTGGAGACACGTCAAACTCAACAGTCTATAGCTGAACTCTTTCTCTTCCCGCCCCCTATACCCTCCCTCTTTCCAACTTCTCTATTTCTGTTGAAGGCACCATCATTCAGGGTCCCAAGTTCATAATCTCCAGGTTAAGCTTGGCTTTTTACTCTACTTACCCCACACATTGAATCAATTGTCACACCTTGCGGTTTCTACCTATACAACCTCTCTTGAATCCGACCCTCGATCTTTATTCCAGTATCAACCCTCAGTCTAGATCTTCATCATCTCTCACCTAATTTATTGCCATAGACTCCTAATTGGATTTCCTGCCTTGTGTCTCTTCCCATTCCATTCCATGCTCTACATGGCTGCCAAAGTAATGATTCTTAAGGACAGATCTGACTGTGTTACCTTACTACTCAATAAACTCTCAGGCCTCCCTATTCTCTTGGATAAAATATAAATTCTGCTTTTTAGCTTTTAAAGTTCTACCCAAACTGGCTCCAAACTATCTGCCCAGTCTCATTATACATTATAATCAATCCATACTCTGTGATCCAAATACACTGACTTTCTCTGTGGCCCTCGACCTGATTTTTCATCTTCTGTCTTGGAACCCATTATCAGCTTATTTCTGCCTCAGAGAATTCTTCTCTTCCTTCTAGTCTTAGCTTAAGCAAATGGTTCTGCATAAAACTTTTTCTGATCTGTCCCAACTCTTACTATAGCCTTGCCCTATCTACCTGGGAGTTAGATCTTTTGTATTTTTTCTCTTTATTTCTATTATCTATACACCCCCTTCTGTCTCTCTCTCTTTCTCTCTCTGTTTCTGAGTCTCTCTTTCTGTTTCTGTCTGTCTCTCTCTCTATATATACACACACACACATACACATACATATATACATATATTCACATATGTATATGTTCATGCATTTATATTTTTATATATCAAAAATATGCAGACACAATGCCGTATAGTAAATGTAAAGTTGATCTCAAAGCCAGGAAGTCCTGAGTTCAAGGGCTGCCTCTGATGTATATTGGCTGCGTGACTCTCAGTTCTCTAAGCGATTGTGGAAGACCATAGGTTGCTAAGCAGGAGCCAGGTTGCATTGATAGAGAAAATTTTCCTATGTATAAGTTCTCTTATGCTTACAAATATATTTGTAATCTCTTTTGTCAACATGTAAACTCTTTGTTCATTCATTAAACTGATATTACCACAGCCTGGTGACAGGAGGCATTTAATAATAGGTCCCTTTTTTATTCATGTCAAATATTTTTATATATTTATGTCAAAATATAATATGCATCTGGAATCTATGTTGTCTATTAGTAGTACACATCTTCTTGGGATATAAGGTTACCTTTTCAAGGTCAACCAAGTAATCGACCAACAAACATTTATTAGGGTATTATTTACAAGGACCCTTGCATAACTGTAGTTGTACTAATAGTCCCTATTGATTGAGAAAATTCAGGCTTTGAAGCATATAAGGATCCAAAGACCCTTCACAATGGATCCTCAGTCATTTGCTACCTGAATGCAGATGGGGAATCGCTACTTTATACCTTCCACTAAGTTATATATCCCTGAAGATGTGATCTGCAGTTAAAAATTGCTTGTGATCTCCTGACTGTTCCTTTTTTATATATGCACATTTTCACCTTCTATAGATGTGTAGATTATTCTCATAAAGATTTTATAGAGATAAGAGAGCAAATACAGGTATAGGTAGTTATTTCCATAGTTAATGGATAAGTTAATGACTCAAAAGTATTTTCTTAAATGCTTATTAGGTGCCAGGCATAGTGCTGAGTTCTGGGAATACAAATACAAGCAAAAACAATTCCTTTTCTCAGGGAGCTTACATTCTAATGGGGGGAGACAACCCATAAATAAGAATTGAAAAGTAGAGAGGGGGGGCAGCTAGGTGGCGCAGTGGATAGAGCACCAGCCCTGAAATCAGGAAGACCTGAGTTCAAATCTGGTCTCAGACACTTAACATTCCCTAGCTGTGTGACCCTGAGCAAGTCACTTAACCCCAATTGCCTCAGCAAAAAGCAAAAAAAAAAAAAGAAAGAAAAGTAGAGAGGGGCAGTTATGTGGTGCAGTGGATAGAGTACCAGCCCTGAAGTCAGGAGGACCTGAGTTCAAATTTGATCTTAGACATTTAACACTTCCTAGCTGTGTGACCTTGGGGAAGTCACTTAACCCCAATTATCTCAGCAAAAAAAAGTGGAGGGGAAGGTAGCCATATATAAATAATAATGAATCAAGGCTGATCTGGTCCCTTTCTCAAAATCAAGTCTGAGAGACAAACTCATGAATGGGAGAAAGGGGCTGCAGGGGAAGAGGGAGAAGGCAGCTGAAACATGGTAGCAAAGTCCAGAGAGAGTAAGTTTTTGGATAATGAATAACCTTTTGATAATCTTTTTGGGGTTATTAATGTCCTAATTTTGTTTCAGCCACAGTGGAAAGAGTACCCATTGGGATGAATGTTACTAATAAATGAATGAATGAGATATATATTAGATACTTAGTATATACTGTACAAAGCTCTGTGCTAAGCACTGAGGATTCAAATAGAAAAATAAGACAGAACCCCCCCTCTAAGAGCCTCTACTCTGAGGAGACAACACTTGGAGAATTCAGCATCAAGTCAGATGGGAAATGTTCAAGGACCTTAGGGTGTAGCCCGCAAAGTCAATGGGAAAGGGAATGCTCCTTCTCTGATATCATTTCCACCATATTGTTTTTTGATGTTGAACCATTTGAAAGACTTTTCTGGGTCTTTAGTAGTTGATACTAGAATGAGACCTGAGTTCCTCTCTGCCACTTTTTGTGTGATTTTGGGCAAGTTCCTTACCACTCTAGCTTTAGTCTTTTACCCATAAAACGAGCTTGTCTCACTCTGAGATTGAATGAGAATGTCTCTAAAGCCCCTTTCAGCTCTGAATCTCTGATCCAGTGACCTCCTACTAACATGTCTTCTTTCAGATCCCTTTCTATCTTCCATAGGGTATAAGATAACACCTTGGAAAACAACTCCTTATTGATATGTCAGGTGCAAGGTCAAGGGTAGTCTCACTCCTTTACATGAGAGGCCAAAATACTAACTAATTATGATTTGGCCCAATAATGGCTTCTTAGCAATTTGCTGATACTTTTCAAATATTTGAAACTTATAAGGAAGAGGCTTTATGTACACAGGGAGTAGCAGCGTGAATAATAGAATGACATTAAAGAAGGAAAAAAAAACACTTAGTCATCATATTGAGGGAAAAATTCCTATTTGCCTTATCTAATTAGGTAGTCTCTACACTAGAAGTTCTGTGACCTGGGGCATCTCAGATGAGATTGGGCTGTACTTGAGAAAGTGCTGTGTGCTAGAATCTTTCCCTGAGTGAAGGATCCTGGGCGGCCTCCTATTTCTGTGTTTTTGTGAATCTGTACCTGAAAGCAGCCCCTTCAGATGGAAAACCTGCTTATTTTGGTTTCAAACATTACATTTCATTCTGTACAATTTTTAATAAAACAGCCCTTTGACAAATGCCCTCCACTTTTCTGATTTCCTTCTCACTGTGAAAGTTTTCAGTTACACATCACTTCTATTTTCCTTAGGGCCCAATGTGATGGGAACGACATTAATTGATTTGGGAAAACTTAGAAAAAGGTACCTGTATTTTGGGCATTCTTTCAGTCTCAGGCTGAAAGAGAGTGACATTCTTATAGAACCTGTTCTGTTGACCGTGGTAAAAATGGATGTGATATTTTTCCTACTTATTGTTTCCCATAAAAGTGATTAATGTGGAAATGTTTCACTTGACTTCATATATATAATGCATTTCATATTTCTTGCTTTCTCAATGGGGAGGAGAGGAGTGGAGGAAGGAAGAGAATTAAGAATTAAAATAAATTTCTAAATTAAAAAAATAGAAATATTTGCAAACACCAACTGGACAGTGTGGCAGAGTGGATATAGAAAGAAAGACAATATACATACACACATATACATGTAAATATACATAAATATATATACACATGTATATGTATGCACAGGCACACATTTGCATGCACCCACATGCATGTACATACACACAAACATTGACACATGCACACACAGACTATGTGCATTGCATAGACACATACATGTATAACACATGCATGTGCCATGTGCATGCGTGCATATGCATGTGCATGGGTAAAAATGACCTGGATTTATTACCACTATAAAGAGAAGGGGCAGGGGAAAGGGAAGAAATATTTATTAAATGCCTACTATGTGCTAGGGACTGTGTTCAGCACTTTACAGTGATTTCATTTGATCTTCACAACAGTTCTGGGAGTGACTATTATAGATGAAGGAACTGTGGCAGACATAGGCAAAGTGACTTATCCATGATCATGTAGGATCTGATTTCAAGTCTAAGTTCTAGTCACTGTATCATTCTGGATCCCTAGCTTATGTTGTTGTTGTTGTTTTTTAAGTCGTTTTTCACTTGTGTCTGACTCTGTGACCCCATTTGGGGTTTCTTGGCGAAGATACTGGAGTGGTTTGTTACCTCCTTCTCTAGTTAATTTTACAAATGAGGAAACTGAGGTAGACAGGATGAAGTGATTGCCCAAAGTCACACAGCTAGTGAGTATCTGAGTTTGCATTTCAATTCAGGAAGATGAGTTTTCTTGATTCCATAGTAAGCACTTAATAAATGCAAATTAAATGCTTCTTAATTGACTAACTGAATCTCCTCCCAAATTTCCTATTTTACTCTAATTTCAACTTCATTTCTAGAGATCAGTTTCTTGACTTCATACAAAACAAATCTGGACTTCTTGACTCCAACTTTACGATTATGCTCCTCTACTCTACAAATAAATGTGCATAGAAGAAATAAGAAAGTTAAGGCTATAGCTCAGAAGAATCCCTTTTATGAAATAATTATATCGCATTATGTAATCTCTTTCAAAAAATTTGCATCTCACCAACTCTGTGATGTAAATCAAGGTCAACTAGACTGTAACCTAAAAATAAAAATGACAAGTGAGTGGACAAAGTGCTGGCTACACAAAACAGAAGGCACTGATGGGGGTGATCGGGTTCAGAATGGGTCCCTCTACCTTTATGGGGTTTAGGACAATTCACTTCCATACATTCCCAAGTTTGTTCTGAAGAGATAAGTAGTTCTTTTATGTTCAGTGAGAGAAAATGAGTTGCATTTTTAGGGCTCCATGATCTGGAAATCAGATTTATGTATGTGCTAATTTAGCACACAAGATTACCAAGGTCCTTTTATGGCAGCCAATCTGCAGCTCCCAAAGCCATCAATGGTTTTTATAAACAACACAAAACCACTTCCCTGCTGGCTCCAGGCTCCTTTTACAAAGACATCTTAATAATAAGAGGTTAGCCTTTATAAATGGTCAATGGGTCCCCAACACAGAGAGAAGAAAGCTGAACCTCCTTTGCCTGACATTTAAGGGCCTTCATTGTGTGGTCCCCACCTACCTGCCTTATCAGTGGCTATTTCCCTGTCCTAAAGAAAGAGGTGACATTTAGCTTAAAGTACATTTACAAAATACTTTACATGCATTATAACTTTTGTTTTTCAAAATAGCCTGGAGAAGAAAAAAATTGTAGATATCCTCACATTGTTTTACAGATGAGGAAACTTCTCAAAGAGGTTACCTGACTTTCATAGGATTCCACTACTAGGCAAATATAAGTCTTCCAGCTCTGGACCTTCTGACCTAGAAGCCCAAACTGTGACCATTGTGAGTGGTCTGAGCTTCCAGGGACAGAAGCAGCCTATTCTGGGTCTCTTTTTTTTAATATGCTCAGTGAATATCTGAATAAAAGAACATAGGAACTTAAGGATGTACTAGGACAGTCAAATCAATTCCAAAGCATTTCTTCCTTCCTTCCTTCTTTCCTTCTTTCCTTCCTTCCTTCCTTCTTTCCTTCCTTCCTTCCTTCCTTCTTTCCTTCCTTCCTTCCTTCCTTCCTTCCTTCCTTCCTTCCTTCCTTTCTTCCTTCCTTCCTTCCTTCCTTCCTTCCTTCCTTCCTTCCTTCTTTCCTTCCTTCCTTCTTTCCTTCTTTCCTTTCTTCCTTCCTTCTTTCCTTCCTTCCTTCCTTCCTTCCTTCCTTCCTTCCTTC
>JAJPUD010007964.1:56219-90676 GCA_023553655.1 Myrmecobius fasciatus
AGAGAGAGAGAGAGAGAGAGAGAGAGAGAGAGAGAGAGAGAGAGAGAGACACTTCAATCCTTCAGGACTACTCCTAGTATCCCAAAGGGAGTTAGAATAAATAGTAAGTAGGCTGGTTCTAGCTGCCAGTGAATGTGAGGTTTAGAAAGTGAGCCCAGAACTTTAAATGTATATCTGCATTTATTTACCTACATCCATGACACTGCCTGAGTGTAGGAACTGTATCCTTCTGACATTTCAATCTCTAATACCTGACACATTGTCTTACACCCCATGAATGCCAATTAAATGTTTTCTGGATTGAATTGAATAGTTTCCTCTATGAATATAAGGAGGGGGCAAGAGTTGGGAGAATCCAGGCTATTCCAAGTACCCCAAACATGACTTGATGGCTGACTGAATGGGTGGGAAAAGGAAGAGAGAAGAGTTGAGATGATTCCATGAACCTGTGTGACAAGAGGGATGGTTATTTCTCTGACCCCTTTATTCTAAGTAATGGCTTAGGAAGACACCTAGAACCAGGGCCCCAGGGCTAGCTCTCAAGCTGCCTGAGAGATTGCAAGTGTTCTGGAGCAGTAGTGACCTAGGGGATGACATTGCCAGGTCCTGAACTCAACAAAAGAATTTCCTCTTTCTTCTGCTTTTATTTTTCTTCTGAAGTTCCTGGGGCCATGGTGTTGACTTCTGTTTCTATATAGTCCTACTGTTTTCCTGCTAAGAAAACATATTCTATTGGGGGTATGGCAGGGAGAGGAACTAGGGAAAAATAGGTTTTGACCAGCAGCGACTGCATTCATATTTTATAATCATTAGTACCTGCATTCCCCTATAAATCATGGAAGACAATATGGCATTAGGGCTACCCAGTTCTTCCATTGGCTTGTTGCACAAAGTACTTGTGGGGCTTTTCAAATGGAAAATAGATTCTTGACTAACAACCTCATATCCCTCTGTTAGCAACAAGACACTCTCCCTTATCCCCAGCCTTTGAGATCCCAGAATTAATTTGTGATGTAGAAGATAAAAGGCCTTCCAAAGGCAGCATAATGGGCCCAGCCCTGGGCCTGTTTTAGGTTTCCTCCTCTCTTTGTCACTTATTAGCTGTGGAAGTCTGGAAAAATTGTCTATTTTTTCATGGCCACAGTTTCCTCATTTATAAAATGAAGAGGATATTAATAACCTCTATCTTCCAGGATTGTTGTGGGGATTATATGAAATTATAAAATTGTAAAGTTCTTTGCAAACCTTGAAGTGTTATAGAATTATTTGCTATTATTATTATTGAAATATCATTAAAATGGTAATTATTAATATTATTCTAAAAATAAAAACCAATAATAATACAGAGTGACATGCAGCTCCTGATCTGTCTGTCTATGATTTACTTTTAGACATAGAGAAAAGCTAAGCTACTTCAGGAGTATGCTGAAGGCATATCTAACTGAAAAGCCAATTGTTAATTTTTCTTAATACCTTTGAAGACCCAAGGCAGCGCCATATAAAAATAATAAAAATTAATGGAAGAGTCGCTAATATCCATTGATGGAAGGAATTGCTACAGTGGAATTATCATTGTGAGTATTTACATCTCAGAAATCACCATGTTCATATCAGGCCTTTCTGGGCCTAAAAAGGTATTGATAATGCAGGTTAAATTTAAAAGTTTTGTTGTATCTCCCCTGAGCTAGTCCTTCTGTAAAGTTTTCCATGAGAGTGGAACATATGAGACATCACAGCAAAGACCATGGAGGTGACTTGAGTTTGCTTGCTCTAAATTTGCTTGCTGTATTTGGAACTATGTCCAAAGAGTTATCAAACTGGGCCTACCCTTTGACCCAGCAGTGTTTCTACTGGATTTATATCCCAAAGAGATCTCAAAGAAGGGAAAGGGAGTCTCGTGTGCAAAAATGTTTGTGGCAACTCTTTTTGTAGTGGCAAGAAACTGGAAACTGAATGAATGCCTATGAATTGGAGAATGGCTGAATAAATTATGGTATATGAATGTTATTGTTCTATAAAAATGATCAGGAGGATGATTTCAGAAAGGCCTGGAGAGACTTACAGGAACTGATGCTAAGTGAAGTGAGCAGAACTAGGAGATCATTGTACACGGCAACAACAAGATTATACAATGATCAATTCTGATGACTCTTTTCAGTAGTGAGATCATTCAGGCCAGTTCCAATGATCTTGTGATGAAGAGAGCCATCTGCACCCAGAGAGAGGACTGTGGGAACTAAGTGTGGATCACAACATAGTATTTCCACTTTCTTTTGTTGTTGTTTGCTTGCATTTTGTTTTCTGTCTCATATTTCCCCCTTTTTGATCTGATTTTTCTTGTGCAGCATGATAAATGTGGAAATATGTATAGAAGAATTGGGCATGTTTAACATATATTGGATTAATTGCCATCTAGGGAAGGGAGGGAGGGAAGGGGCGGGGGATTTGGAATACAAGGTTTTGCAAGAGTCAGTGTTGAAAAATGTTCCATGCATATGTTTTGAAAATTAAAAGCTTTAATTAAAAATAAATTTTCTTGCTCTAACTTACTACCCTGCTTCCCAGGAGTGAAGACATAAGGATGGGGAAAGGGGTTGGGGGAATCATTGACATTACCCACCCACTTACCTAGACATAAGTCACAGTGAGGTTGAGCTGCCCAAAGACACCAAAAGAATAAGGGGCAGAGTCTAGACTTGAGTTCAGATCATCTCACTACTAATATAATGCTTTTTCTTTGTGTCACTAAGAATTCCTTCTCCTCTGACCAGATTGATGCAGGCCTTTTAGCTGGACTATTGTATTCCATACTAACTGATTTCATTTTCCAACATTGTCTCATTGCTGCTGAACTTGGCAGTTAAAAGATTCTTCCTTAAATACCACGTCGCTTCCCTATTTAAGCTTTCCATGGCCGTCTATTTTATATTCTGTCCAATTTGTGTGATGAAATGGGAACTCCCCTCCTCCCCACTTCCCCACCACTTTTTCTATTAAGTAGCTAATAGCTATGTGACCTTGGACAAATCATTTACAATTTCTGCCCTCATCTGAAAAGGTTGGCCTAATTTATCCTTATGTTCCCTTACAGCTCTAAAAATCTTATGAATCTGATCTTAAAATCCTCTGCTTGTTTTTCAAGGCCCTTCATAAATTAGTTTTCCCCCTGGAATCATTTTAACTTTTTGTCTGTTTCCCAAATATATTCTCTTCACTCTGAACAGTGAGCTGTTCTTGAAGCATGATTATAGGATCATAGGGAATTAGAAGGGGCTAGGAGATCATTTACTCCAACCCTTTTATTTTACAGATAAAAAAAGTTGAGGCTCCAGAGGTGGTTTCATTTGCTTGAAGTCACCCAGATAATACTTATATCATGACTTCATGTCTCCACTACCTAACTCCAATTTTCTCTTCAAGTCTGACCTTGCCCATCATTGACTAGTCCATTGATGTCCTTCTTCTCTTCCTTAGCCAGTGATTTAGAAAAAGTCCTTGGGACAGGTATCAATGTCGTACATTCCCTTGTCCCTGTTTAGTGAGAAAGGAGGCTCTTTCAAAATCCATCCATCAATTTGCAAGATAACAGATTGTTTTGATAGCAATTGTTGTTAGCATATTCAGATTTGAAGCTCAAATGTAAGAAAGAAAAAGACTGTTTAAGAAAGCAGAAACAATGACCTACTTGGTTTCTTCCTGTGGTGCAGGCATTTTTGGAACTCTCTTCATCCTTACATGACCTTTTAATGTTTCTAAGAGTCATAGTTTGTGTGTCCACTAATGCCCATTACAACCTCTTCTTAATTTATGAATCAAAATGGAAACTCCTTGAAGGCACAGACTATTTAATTATTTTATATTTTTATATACCTAGCACTTAATACAGTGCTTAACATATAGTAGATGCTTCATAAATGACTTTATTGATTGATCAATTAATTAGTTTTCTGTTTTGCTAAAGCATAAATCCCATCCCCTCCTCACTCCCTAGTTAATAAGCTTCTTAAAATTTATGTCAGCTGATCTTCAGATGACAGACTCCCTAGGTCATTAATGGACCTATATTCAAAGCATTCTCAGATTAGTAAAACAGATAAGATCATACCTTTGAAGTGCTTTTCACAGTGCTTGGCATTCAGTAGGCACTATATAAATGCTTATTCCCTTCCCTGTCCTCCTTCTTGTAGTACCTGCTAGAGCATGCAATCTTCAAGGACCATAATTATCTTTATACCATGAGAAGGTCCTGGAGCAGAATTTTAATAGAACGGGAGGTTAAGGCCTGTAATTTCATTGGTGAAGGAGTGGGTCCCATCGTGAAAATCCCCTCCACCAATATAATCAGCAACATTGTCTCATTGCTGCTGAACTTGGCAGTTAAAACTCAATAGTCTAAGAGAGCAGGCTTGAGTCTTTAGAAAATAAGTTATTCACCCAAAGTTATAAAACTTAATGCAGGACATTCTGAATCCAAAGCTGGTCCTTTGTGTTTGTAATATACTCAGTTCCTTCAGTTTATCTTCATAGTGCATCATCTCAAAAGCAGAACATAATTCTTTTTGTCCTCTTTTCTATCCCTTCCACCTGACCAATGTCCTTCTGAAAATATCATTCCCAGAACTGATCCCAACATTGTCAATGAAGGGTCCATATACTTAAAATTTTTTTTGATAACTGTTTCAATATAATTGACTTCCTCCATAATTGAAATTTTTGTTTTGTGCTGGAGTCAATCAACATTTATTAAATGCCTACTATTTCCAGATTGGACAGCAAGTACAATGGATATGCCAAGTTTTAAGTCAAGAAGACTCTTCTTTCTGAGTTCAGATCTGGCTTCAGATTTGTGATTGGTCGATTTATTCTGTTTGCTTCAGTTTCCTCATCTATAAAATGAACTGGAGAAGGAAATGGCAAACCACTCTAGTATCTTTGTCAAGAAAACCCTAAATGGGATCATGGAGAGTCAGACATTATTGAAAAATGACGGATCAATAAGTATAAGTCTTCGGGTGTTCTCTCATATAAGGACTTGTGAAAAATGGTTCATATTCAGAAAGTCACACCTCTGTAGATATACATTTGTCTAAGTAGTAGCTGATGGGTCTCGTTGTTTGGCTTGTAGCTCTCTCCCTATTGATGTTGAATACTTTTATGGGAGAATATAATCCAGTTCTGGTGGAGATATTTTCAAGCTTACTTTACCATTTTAATAAATTTCTTTGCTTTGAGCTCTTTGTGGTTTGATGATTTTTTAAAAATCCCTGGTGGGAAGGGGGTTTGTGAGCTTTAGTTTGAGGAGTATAGACCCACTTAACCTGTGAGTGTGAATTGGAGGAAATTAGCTCCAGAGGAGATATGATGTAACTGTAAGACTTGAAGGAAATACATGAAATAGAGTTCCAACAACTGCAAATAGTCCCAACTGCTTTCTAAGGGCCAGCTCAGTGGAATTCAAAGACGTTGCCTATTCAGTGTTGAATATCTTGGCCATACCAATCCTTGACCTACATTTTAATACTATTATTTATTATTCAGCTACTTAGAGAGATGCCATGTGCTCTGCTTTATTTTGCTTGCAGAGAAGGAAACATATTTCTATGTTCTCTCCAGTTAGAAAAATTCCTTTCTTGTAGAAATGCTCTTTATGGCTTTTTTTTTTTTTTTTAATGTAGAGAGATGGTGGCTGGAAGAGATTAACATTGTACAAATCTGATTAAAATGATCTGTGCTGTTTCAAAGGTCAGGTGCACTCGACGAATTTACTTAGAAATTATTTTGTTTATTTTGTGAGCATATACATCATAAACCTTCTAAAGGTCAAAAGCAGCTCCTGTGCTTGGTTCCAAAGCAATCAGATTTCCATTTACAGTATGCTTTAGTGACCCCGAAATACCAAATCAAGGCCAGGGCAGAATATATATTTATAATTTATGTTCTGTTTAATTTCCATGTGATAAAAATCCCTACTACATTAAGGTTGCTCCAAAGTAGGCTTTTTCCCTTAAACCACTTTTACTTTCAACCAAGTTCATTTGCTCTGTCTACTCATCAGGGGCACCTTAACGATGATTGGTGGTTTCCTTCTCATTTAGGGACAGAAATGCTGTGTCAGCTCTACTGGGAAAGGTCAGGGCACTCTGATCTCCTGGGTTTTATTAACTTTTACCTGATAGGGGTTTTGATGCTTAACTAATTAATGTGTAAAAAAGGACCTTGTGGGTCCCTAGAGAAGGCTGCATGAACTGCTCCTCTTAGTTAATACAGAAAATTCAACGTCTGTTTCTATCTAAGCAATATTTGAGCGCAAATTATTTTAACTGGTTTATGCTTTTACCAAGATAAGAAAGAAAAACCTACCCATATGTTTTTCATGAACGTTCATTAGCATTCTGGAGGAAAAAAAGTTGTGAAAGGATTCGTGGATGAATCAGTGAGGCATATCTAATCACAGCTTTTCATGGTACACCCAATAACACCGAGTTATGCTTCTGTTCAGTACACCTCTCTGGTCTGTGTGCAAGCTGGGGAGGGGAGTGATGGTAAATTCTAGGTGGAAAAATTGGGGGGAGGGTTGCTGATTATAGATGTCACTCAGCCAAGATATTTGTGTCATAATAATATCCTGTTACCAGAATAGGGGGAAAAAGATTTTTAATTCAAGCATTTATTAGGCACCTATTATGTACCTAGTAGGTGTCAGGAATAAGAAGACAAAGATAAGTCAGCCATGTGTACAAGGAAAATACAGGGAGATACAGAGAAATTTCAAATGGAGAGATTTAATATCTAGAGGAAGTTAGGATGGGTCTTATGTAGAAAGGAGCAACTGAACTAAGCTTTGATGAAGTCAGGGATTCCATGAAACAGCATGGAGTGTTCTCCAGACATGGTGACATTACCATTAAGAATCAATGGAAGGGTAGATGGTTGGCTCAGTGGATAGAGCACTGGACTTGAAGTCAAATCCAGCCTCAGATGCTAGCTATTGGAGGAGGAAATAACTTTGCCAGGAAATCCCCATAGGCAGGGTTTGACATGCTGAATAACAACATGGTCCAGTATAATCTTGTAGCCACAAGCCCTTGGTTCAAATTATGTTATTGTCCTTGTAAGTTTTCCGTCAAATGACAATGTCTCATCATCAATAGAAAGAAAGAGTTGAATTGTAAGATCTATGATAATACTAATAAAATGCTATTTAGTGTATTGTTGCTAATTGTGATTAGCATGAGTATGTTACAAATAATTCAAATTATCAATATTTGCATGGTGGTTTTTTTTGTTTGTTTGTTTTTGCTGAGGCAATTGGGGTTAAGTGACTTGCCCAGGGTCACACACCTAGGGAATGTTAAGTGTCTGAGACCAGATTTGAACTCAGTTCCTCCTGACTTCAGGGCTGATGCACTGGGCCACCTAGCTGCTCCGATTTGCATAGTATTTTAAGGTTTATAAAGAATTTGGCATATGTTACCTCATCTGAGCCTCAGGACACCCCTGTGAGATATGGTCTTAAGAAATGAACCTACATAGTGGCAAGAAACTGGAAAGTGAGTGGATGCCCATCAGTTGGAGAATAGCTGAACAAATTATGGTATATGAATGTCATGGAATATTATTGTTCTGTATGAAACGACCAGCAGGATGATTTCAGAAAAACCTGGAGAGACTTGCATGAACTGATGCTGAGTGAAATGAGCAGAACCAGGAGATCATTATACATGGCAGCAACAAGACTATATGGTGATCAATTTTGATGACTCTTTTCAACAGTGAGATGATTCAGATCAGTTCCAATGATCTTGTGATGAAGAGAGCCATCTACACCCAGAGAGAGGCTGGAAACTGAGTGTGGATCACAACATAGTATCTCCACTTTCTTTGTTGTTATTTGCTTGTATTTTGTTTTCTTTCTCATTTTTTTAATTGATGTTTTTTTGTGCAGCAAGATAATTGTATAAATATGTATATATATGTATATATATATATATTGGATTTAACAGCTATTTTTTTTACCATGTTTAATATATATTGGATTACTTGTTACTTAGGGGAAGGGATGGGGAGAAGGTAGGCATTAAAACACAAGGTTTGCAAGGGTTAATATTAAAAAATTATCCATGCATATCTTTTGAAAATTAAAAAGCTTTAATAAAAAAAGAAATGAACCTTTACAAAAACATAGGAGATAAAGTGGTATGCACAAGCAACTACTAGCAGTTCAATTCGATAAGAATAAATTGTGAGAAGAGAAGAAATATGAGAGTCGGATTGTGGAGGTCTTTAAATGCCAGATGGAGTATTTTGTTTTTTATCCTACATATACTAGGCAGCTGTATACTAGGGGAGAGACTAGGAAGCTATAGAAGATTTTAGAGGAGTGAAGATTTTAAAAGTGCATGTTCCTAAAATGGACTGAATTCTTTAAAAGAAGAGAAGACACTCCTTAAATCACTAGAAGAGCAAGGTATAACAAGTGATATTCTTTTTAAAAAAATTTCACTGTATTTCACTATGATTTCTACTCTTTACAAGTGCACTTGAAATACAATTACATGTAGTATTATCATTTTATTATGAAACAAGCTTTTTCATCATATCTCCATTTTTTGCCTAATGCGTAAAAAAATAGCATACTATTTGACCCTTCTCGTTTAAAAATAACAGCTATTTATGTGGTTAAAAAAGAAAAACAGCAAATTTGAGAGTCATAGAACCTAAGTGCAATTTATGACTTAAAGTTTGGAGAGCAGGAACCTATAATCATAGAATTAGAATAGAAGGGACTTTAGAAGTCATTTAGCTTAATTGCTACATTTTTACAGATGAGGAAAATGAAACTCAGAGAGATTTCTCCAAGATCATGGAGGTAGTAAATATAGCAAAGAAGAGATTCAAATCCAAGTCATCTTCTTCCAAAGCTAGTATTCTTTTCTCAGACAGATAGATTTAGGTATGCATAGAAACAGATTTCTAGATATTTCTACCCATCCATCTATTATTGATCCATCTTACCAATCCATCTATTATTTATCCATCTATTCATTCATGCATCCATTCATTACCTATCTACTTATCCATCTATTAGCCATCCATTCATCCATCCATCTATCCATCCACCCATCCATCCACCCATGCATACATATGTCTATCCTATCAGTTTATATCCATTCACATCTACTTATCTATCTATCCATCTATCTATCCCTCTTATTTATGTCTATCTAACCTTTTTATCTATGTCTGTCTATCCATCCATCCATCCATATGTCTATCTGATCAGTCTATCTATCCATATCTATTTCTATCCATTCATCCATCATCCTCCAACCCATCTCTCTGTCTCTCTCTCTCTGTGTGTCTCTGTCTCTGTCTCTGTCTGTCTGTCTATCTGTCTGTCTCTCTCATTTGAGCTTCATGACAAGCCAGTAAGGTAGGAATTACTATCCCAGTTTTACAGATGATTAAACTGAGGCTCAGAGAGAATAACTTGGCCAGAGTCATGCAACTGGTAAGTCCCAGAGGCAGAATTTGAATCCAAATCTTCCTGATTGAGAGGTCAGCACCCTAACATTAGGTAATGCTTACTGTTTTTTCTTATAGAGAAAGATTTAAGAAGTAGTTTGCTTTAACTTTGAAAAGTCAGCTTGTTATAATAAGTTTAAGCAGCAAGTTCCTCTGCCTTAGATCGAAACAGCATTGAACCTCTTCTTCCTTCCCCTGCCGACACTTTGTCTGATTGGGAGATGATGCCTGAATGAGACAGAATGGACAGCAGTCTGGGGAATTTGCATAGTACATGGAGCTTATCCAGAAGCAATATTTGGTAATGCACTTTTTATGGAGAAGTTGAACAGTTTTTCTATAATGCCAGAATTAAATAATCCAACTTCTACTTACAAGTAAAAATGCATTAGTTCCTTTTCAGAAATTGCATCGCATTTAAGATCTAGTGTATCTAAAGAAATGGGATTTTTTTTTTTTGAAGAGTGCTTTTGATGAAGCTTTCCTCCAGCTTGCTGCATCCCTGCCTTCCGTGTGGATGGGCCAACAGATGGGGATTCCTAGGGGCAACTAGCACATGTTCGGGAAAAACAATCTTACTAGGGAAGAAAAAATCTGTCCAATGGGTGTCCATATGGAAGCAGAACCAAGTCAAGGGAGAATTCAGAAGATAGCCTCATTTGAAGAACAAGGAAAAGATGTTGGAGCAGTGGATAGAGCTCTGGAGGTCAAGAAGTCCTGAGTTTGAGTCCTAACACTCACTGGTTGTGTGATGCTAGGCAAGTCACTCAGTCTTGCTCAGCCTCAGTTTCTTCATCTGTAAAATTGAGATAATAATGGCACCTGTCTCTCAAGGAGAATGTGAGGGTTAAATTAGACAATAAAGATTATTTTGCAAACATTAAATACATTGTCAATAGATGGTAAATGATGATGATGATGATCTAATATAGATTCTCTGATTCACTCTCAGTCCAAATGAGCTTTATCTTCCCCTCTGGATTCCAGGGAACCCCAAGGAGCTCAAGCTTTTCTCTACTTTCAGCAGCTGAAGCCCCCATGGGCTGCCTTTCCCTCATTTTCAAGGTACCAGTGATTAACACTCTCAAATCCATTTGACCTCTTAACATTGTATTAGCTTTTACAAGAGATATTTCCTTTAAAGATACATCAAGAACAACTAAGTAACATTTTCCCCAATAGGGGGGAAAGTAGGCGCAAAATTTGCTATTTTACACAGTACTACTCCCATCATGTTCACATCTAGATGAGATATGATTTAACGATGAGCCCATGTCTCCAGATACCATTATGCTGGGGTTCCAGGAATCATTCCTAAAGATCTCTTTGCTCCCCAGAACACTGATAATGTATTGACTGAGAAACTGAGGCACTGGAACAATAAAATGGAGCTTTTATAACATCCCACTTTCCTCACTGGTCACCAAGATCGTAGAGCACAGAGGCAAAGAAGAAGCAGCTGAAAGACCTTTTGAAATGACTTCAATATTTGGTTAGCCAACTGAAACCAGGTCTAGACTGTCTACACCTGCTCCACAGTCTCACAAAAGCACTGGCCTTCCACATTATTATGATTCTCCTAGAAGTAGCTTCTTCTTGTCCTGCAGGTGGAGAGCTGCCATCTTCTCTCTAGCATCTTCCCCAGGGAAACTGCTGAAGGCATTTTGGATATGCACCCTTACAATGATTATCTGTGGAATAAAGATGATAGCTCTTCCCTCCCAGGATTACAGTGAGGATCAAAGGAGATAATATGTAAATCATTTTGCAAATCTGAAAGTGTTATGTAAATGTTGACTGTTATTATTATTAAGCCAGGAACCAGAGAAGCTATTGAAGTCATGGGCATATGTTAAAAAGGAGAACACAATTATCCTTTCCACATATATTATAGATTGGCATAAGAAAACAAATAGGCATTTTGTGGAAGCTGCAGACAACACATGCAGCAAGCAAAAAAAAAAAGTTTAGAAACTCAGAAATTCATAAAATATATGTATAATATTGTGTAATATCAATCTATATTTGGGACAGCTGGTTGGTGTAGTGGATAGAGAAGTCAGGAGAATCTGAGTTCAAATTCAGCCTCAGACACTTAGTACTTCCTAGCTATGTGATCCTGGGCAAGTCACTTGATCCTAATTGCCTTAGCAAAATAAGTAAATAAACAAATAGATATATAGATAAATTAAATTAAATTTAAAAATATCAATTTAGATTTTATAATAAGGTACTGTAAACATCCCATAAAGGAAAAAGAAAAAATTCAGAGTTTTTCTCTGGTATGAAGGAAGGGCCAAAAAATTTTATGTGGATTTTCCAGATCACAGGGGCTCCACATCCCTAGCCACTGTGATATGGAAGGAATAAATGTAGTGGTTTCTTCTGCAATTTATTAGCCTATAAGATGCAGTATTATTCAGTGGGAAAAGACAATGGGCTGGGTGGCAAAAATCCTCTGTGCCTTCTTAACCTATGTAATGCTGAGTTTGCTTGCACTCAGTTTCTCCCATCTGTAAAATGAAGATATTAGACAAGATGATTCCTGGGGTTCATCTATGATCCCATAACTCTCTTGTTTTGAGTAATCCCAAACCTTTCCAAATTTTCTAATATAAACTATTATTAACTAACACATATATAATGCACCTCTAAGAGAGATTGAATGATTTGTCTAGGGTCTCACAACTATGAGTAGTTAGTAGACATCTGAGATAGGATTCATTTCTAGGTCTTTGTAACTCCAGGGTCCCCAATATATCATGCAGAGAGAGATGATTTTTCATCCCTGACTATTCTCCTGCCTCAATCCCAACCGTCCCCTACAACAGGATACAGAGGTGCATAATCAGTGGCTTCCTTTCTTATAATAGATAACAATTTTTTTTCTCTCACAGCTGCTTTGGGGAGATGACATTCTAGAAGAAGAACTTAGCCTAACCTCTGTAACTGTGACCACTAAAAGGAAGTGGTCAACGGAAAAAAAAAAAAAAAAGGATTAACGGTTATTGCTAGTGGGTATGGTTAAATGTTGGCTAAATGAACTTCCAGGCACTTGTTGGTTGAGCAGATCCCCAGATATCTGAAGCAAAATGGGATCCAATGATTCAATATATTATGGAATAATAAGGGTATTACTGAGCCTGAGGGATAAAAAGGAAAGGACAGAATGAAGTTAAATATTCCCTGGTTTCTTCATTGTTTGACATGTTCTCTAACAATAATAGCTAATATATTTATAATCTGCATACTATGTTATACTGTGTCGAGTGATTTACAGATAATATTTCAGGATCATAAAGCTAGGAGCTGTTTGAGGTAAGATTTGAACTCGTGTTCCTTGACTATACATCTAGTGCTATACACTGAGCCACCTTAGTGCTTGAAGAGAATATATGCTGACCACATTCTGGAAGGCTGCTAAAAGTGTGTTGTATGAGCCCAGTGTCTCCCATATTAACAATCCTATAGTATTTTTCTTCTTGTTACCTGCTTATCTGCCTGGGGAATCACTAATGGTATAAGGGGACCTGTCTGGTCTAGACTTCAAATTTCCTGAAACATACAACATGGGAACCTGGAGAGGTATGGTTTCCAATGATGACCCCAACACTGTGTGACAATGGGCAAGCCCCATCCTTCTCTGAGTCTGTTTCCTCATCTGTTAAATGGCCATAATAATAACTTCGATACTTTCATCATAGGGTTAGTTGTTAGGACTAAGGGAAATGTGAAGTACTTTGAAAACCTAAGCATGCCTGCTGAAAAAGGGTTTGTTTTTACTGTTAATAATTAATAGATAATATTATTCTTTGGTTGAGGTTATTGGAACCTGATTTCAACCATCTCTGCTTTTGAAAGACTTATCCTGACAATAGAAATAAAGAGCAGAACTTTGAGAGCAGGAGATGCCCCTTAGATGCTCCCTAGGGTTCCATCAAAGAAGGAGTTGATAGGAGCCAGATGGTGGGGATGATGCTGGAGCTGCCTTGAAGGAAGGCAGCCTGTGCTTGGCATTTAAAGCTCTTCACCAGTTAGCACTAGTCCCAATACCTTTCTAGGCTCACTGCCCATGACTCACCCTTTGTGTACTTGAGGTTCTAAAAAAGCTGTCCTAATTTTTGTTCTCCCTAATCAATATTTCATTTCCTCTCTCCATACCTTTGTCCAGGCTGCCTTCCATGCCTGGGTTGCCTTCTGTGCCCATTTCTTATCTTAAACACAAAGCTCATTTTAAATACCACCTTCTAAGAAAGATTTTCTCTGACTCTCCTACTTGCTAGTGCCTCTCCCTTCCAAATTGCTTATGTTGGAAATAGTTTGCATTTATCTATGTTTATGTTCCACTCCAAGAACATTAATTCCTTGAGGGCAGGAAATTTTTTGTTTCATTTTTGTATCCTGATGACACAGAGCTGGCAAAGCACTTAATAAATGCTTACTGAATTTGATCCCTAGAGACATTTAGGGCTATAAAGTTCTATCACAGCAATTGCCTGCTTTATTTATTTGTTTATTTGTTTGTTCCTTTCTGTGAGTCACTCATTGAAGTCATGTTATTCTAGACATACCTGCCCTGATGACATCACTCTGTCATATCCACAGAGCCAGGTCCCCAGTCCCTGCTCAAAGCCATGTCACATAGTCATTCACCCATTGTTTAAGCAAGTGGCTACTTTCTGGAGTCCTGAATTTGAGACAAGCACCTTAATATTCTTTTGGCCCTCTCTGCTGATGTATTTGTTCTTCTCGAGATTTCAGGTGAGACCTTTAAGGGGTCCAAATGCAAGTTTGGAGTATGACTAATGGCCAGGAGGGGCATTGAAGCTTTGGTGAGAACTGATCATATAAAGGATATATTAATATCCTCCAACTCTTCTTCCAAATCATGATGTCATATTAATCTTTTGATTGAAGTGTTTGGCTAGCAGGGCCATTGATGACAGTTTTCTTTCAATCGGTAAGCAAAAGATGGAGTGATTACAGACTTGTATTTGGCACATTTAAGGAAGGGGAAAGATTTCTAATTCCACATGGCCCAATGATTTTCCCCACGTTTTATAAGGCTGCTGACACGTGTTAAAATCTCTCATGCCGATTACCTTCTGAGAAGCTGGGACTGCTGAGATGAGTCAACACATATAAAAAGTAGAAAGAATGGTATATTATAGGAAACAATCCCAAATGGGAAGAAGATTAAGCAAGAAGCCTGAACAGGAGTTTTAATCCCTCTGCACAAAATTAGGCAATCAACATGGATCAGAGCCCTGCTGTTTCACCAATAAATGTTTTCAGTGTCACCACTACTCTCTTATGTTCAAAGGCTCCATACCCAAAGATGGGCATGGGATGGATGTGATGACCCGTAAACTGACCATGATCCATCAGGACCTGTTCTCTCTGATTGTCAAGTCACCAAGGACAACAGAGCTTCAAGTCAGGGTACTTCCCAGGATGTCTTGCTCCTCTCTGTGGGGTTTAAACATCAGAGAGGATGAAAGATCTAAGGCTTTGGAGTAATCTTCTGCATGTAATGAACTGGGTCAGATAAGAAGGGGAGAGAAAAGTAAATGAAGATGGTGCTGGGGGGAGTTGGGATATATGTTTGTCAAAATGGGCTACTTCATGCTTTTTCACCTTTCAAAATAGAAGCTGAGCAATATAGAAAGGAGCCAGGAGGCTGATTACCCCAAGTCAATAATTAATTAAGCATCTAGTATGTGCCAGGCTCTGTGCTAAGTGCTGAGGATACAGAGAAAAGAAAAAGACACTGCTTATCCTGAGGAAGGCAGTCTAATGGAGAGACAACATGAAAATGAGAAACCATATGTATGTTAGTGTGTATATACAAACACAATATATCATCTATCTATCTGTCTGTCTGTCTCTCTGTCTATTTATCTGTTATTTACACACAGAGGATAGGGCAGAGAATTTCAATAAAGGGAAGATACTAGCATTAAGAGATATAGGAAAGGTTTTTTGTAGGAAATAGGCTTTTAGCTGTGACTTGAGGAAAGCCAAGAGGCAGATATGAGGAGGGAGACAATTCCAGGCATGGAGAACAGCCAGGGTGAATGCCTGGAGTCTGGAGATGATGTGTCCTGTGTGAGGAATAGCCTGGGTGCCTTTTACTGTACTGCAGAAAAAGTTATATTCTTGTTGCTAAAGGGGAGGAAGGGATTGAAAGGCTAGAAATGTAGGAGGGGCAGGTTGTGAAGTGCTTTGAATAGGACCCAGGAGATTCCATCTTTGATTTTGGAGAGATAGGGAGCCACTGAGGTTTTTTGCCTTGATGGAGCAGGGGGAAGGTGTGATGTGGCCAGCTGTAGACTTACAGTGGAAGAAACATTAGGTTTGGAGAACCTCATTTACAAATCTTTCCTGTCTCACTACCTATGAAACCTTGAGCAAATTAATGAGACCCTAGGTCTCAGTTTCCCCATTTACAAAATGAGGTAGGTATGTTCTAAGGGCCTTTGTATATCTAGATTTATGATCTTGAAGATGGAGGAGAAAAGGCAGGAACTCACCTGAACTCTTCCACTCTTCCAAATTCTCCTCTAAGCAACTTAAAAATAATACCTCAAAACAAATTCTGGAGTAGTAGAGTGACAAAAGGTCAGGTGAAACAATTTTTCCAGCCCACGACAACTTGGGAGGTCAACAGAAAAGCTCTCTCTCACCAGAGTGCAGCATAGTTAGGCTGAGGCAAACCTTGGAATAGCAGTCCCAGCAGCTGTAGAAGCTCTCAGCCCCAAAATAATAAGGGAATCACACATCTGGCTGGGAAATTACAAGGGAACCTTTGATGGCATTGAGTTCAGGACTCTGTTGCTTTGCCCATAAGTGATTCCAGGTTAATGTCCCAGTGCAAAGAGGAGCACTAACACACTAGAGTGTGAGGCTGTAGGAAGCAGGGCACTGGTCACAGTTCTAGGGTAGAGAAAAGTGAGTGGGGGTCTGATCTGTCACTTTTTCGAGTTGATATGACGCTATACTAAGAGAATCAGTTAAAAACTAATTGAAATAATTAACAACTTCAGCATACTTGCAGGATATAAAAGAAATCCACATAAGTCATTGGCATTTTTATATATTACCAATGAAATCCAACAAAAAGAAATAGAAAGAGAAATTCCATTTAAAACAACTGCAGACAATATAAAATACCGCTAAGGCAAATACAGGAAGAATATGGACAGAATTACAAAACACTTCACATGTATTAAATCACATCTAAACAATTGGAAAAAGATTATTTGCTCATATATATATACCTTGAGCCAATACAATAAAAATGATAATTCTCCTTAATTATTTTACTTATTCAGTGCCATACTAGACTTCAGAGAATTATTTTAGAGAATAGGAAAAAATAATGACAAAATTCATCTGGAAGGTCAAGAATATCAAGAAAATCAATGAAAAAAATGTGAAGGAAGGTGGTCTAGCTGTATCAGATCTCAAATTTGATTACAAAGTAGTAATCATTAAAACAATCTCTTACTAGTTTAGAAACAGAGTGATGGATTAGTGGAATAGATTAGCTATGCCATACACAGCAGTAAAAGACTAGCATAATTTAATAGATCCAAACTTCTGGGTCAAGAATTCACTGTTTAACTGTGATTGCTGAGAAAACTGGAAAGCAGTTTAACAAAAACTAGGTATAGACCAAAATCTCCTATTGTATATAAAGGTACATCAAAATGGGTACATGGTTTAAATAAAAATCATAAGCAAATTAGAGAATAAAAACTGGAGGAGTTAAGGGGAAATTAGGAGACTAACACATTTTTGGTGGAGTTGTGAACTGGTCCAAACATTCTGGAGAACAAGTTAGTTGCTTATATGATTAATATGGAAATATAGGGCTATTCACTTCCAGAGAAAAAACTGATAGTGTGAATGCAGATTGAAATGTACTTTTTTTGACTTTCTTTATTTTTCTTGGCATTTCTTTTCTTTGTTTCTTTCTTTTCTTTTGATTTGTGCTTTCTTTTGCTACATGGCTAATATGGAAATACATGTTGCATGATTTCGCATGCATAATCCATATCAGATTGTTTGCCTTTTTAAGAAGGAGGGGGAAAAGGGATAGAGAAAATTTGGAATTCAACATGAAAAAAAACCAAGTGTTAACAATTTTTATATGTAATTCAAATAAAATTAAATTTAAAAAAGTTTCAAATTTATGATCCTTGATATTTCTATTACTTGACAAATCTTGTGATTAATCAAAATTGAAAATAGAGAGCTAGTTTTTACAAAATGTATGGCTGGTCAAATTTCTAGGAAAAAGGGGGATAAAGGAAGTCAGTACAGATTAATATTTCCTGACCAACTGTAGCCTCCAAATTGACATCTATCACTACTAGTATCACACTTTCTTGCGGAGTTGAGAACCTGGTTTATAATCTTTCACTCCTGCTTACATTCTGTATCAGTATCTGGAGATTTTGATATAAGTATTGATTTCCCCTCAAACACCCCTTTTTCCCAGTTGATTGATTCACCTTCTCAGTTCTCATGACCTATATCTTTATTTTACCTCAATAATATACAGGGATGATTAAACTTTAGATAGCACCATTATCACTTATGTTACCTTTATGGTTTTAGAGCTGAAATTCCTCTTTCATCTTTTTGTGGGGTTGAATCCACATTTCACCTTTTGCTGGAGAAAGAAATCCACTGTAGTTATCTTTGCCAAGAAATGCCCCTAAAGGGGGGTCATGAAGAGTTGAACACAACTTAAAATGACTAAACATCAGAAAAGATAGGTTCAAAAAAATCAACTTCAGTTTTTGGAAAGATAATGATCAGATGTATGAAAATGAGTGAACAGGCAGGTTTAAGATTATTTCCCATCTGCTGAATATGTGGAATAATTGTGTTCCTTGTTATGATTATGAATAATAATTATCACTAATAATTATTATCTGGAACTCTCTTTCTCGCCTAAGTTAGAAGTACAGAATTGACTCATGGGTGTGATCCCAGTTGCTGATCAGCAACTAATTCATTCCTTAGGTAGTCTGGTACCCCCTGCTACTCCTAGGGCTCACCATATTGGTGACAGACTTAGTGGGGATCTGCTTTAGACCTCTTGTAGCTCAAAACTCCTGAGCTCATGATCCATCAGTTTCAGATTCCCTACTGCAGGGATTGCTGTGACTTTGTCAAACCCAGTCAAGTACCAAGTAATTTAAATCTTTTCTTAAACATTAGAATACATTCTTCTTCTAAACAAGGACAATTTGTGTGTGTGTGTGTGTGTTAGTTTGTACATTTTAGTGCCCTAGAGCAGAGTACCAGTTGCCTCCACCTTAGTTACAACTCTGATAGGGTTAATATTTTTATTCTTGTCTATTTTCCATGAAGAAAGTAAGGAGATGGAGGAGAGGAAAAGAAGTGATAGTAAGAATTGATACCTTATTTAAATAGCTATATCTTAAGCAATTATAATTGAATATAGTGTCTTTTATCTTTATCCTTTCTTTTAAGTCATTAATAATTTGCCCCTTTACTCTAATGTGGTCAATTATCTGACTACCCTCCAAGTAACTGGTGCATCATCATATTCTCTGCCCTCCATCATCCTCTCTTTCTTTCAATGGCACCATCTGGTATAATTTTTTTTTTCTTTTTGCTGAGGCAATTGAGGTTGTGACTCACACAGCTAGGAAATGTTAAGTGTCTGAGACAAGGTTTGAACCCAGGTCCTCCTGACTTCAGTGCTAGTGCTCTATCCACTGGCTACCTAAGTGCCCCCATCTTGTATAAATTTGCTGATCTCGTCTTCCTCCCGGTCACACACTCTTTGTCAGTTGTCTGGTCCTATCTTCCCAAGCTCTTCCTACTTTTGGGAAGTCCCAGCATCCTCTTCCTTGCTGGGTTTTTATCTCTTCGTTCCTAAGTTACTGCAAAACCTCTAATTGGTTCCTCTTCCTCCATCCTCTCCACTCTCACCTAGTTGCTTATGGAAGTTTCGGGACCTACCGCCATCTTTACTTCCCTACCCCCTTCTTCCTTTTCATCTACGACTACAGGAAATGTCATTTGGGTGGCACATGAGGCATACTTTCCTATCTGTGTTTGGTGAGAGGGTGTTTCTCCCTCCCTGGCCCCGCTTTTGACTGGCCACGATTGATCACCACGTTTTCACCGTAACCCCTCCAACTGTGTCCTGGGACTCCCTCCTCCCACTGGCGACTCTCTCCCCAACTTGAACCAGGACGAAATAGGCAGGTCAGTCCCCACAGGGGTACTCTTTTTCATCTTCCTAGATGTTCATCTTCGGCCACTATTAAAATGGATCTCCCTGAGGGCAGGGATCAGGATGTTTGTTTTTTACTTTTTGCTTAAATTTGCATTTTTAGTGCTCAGTTCAGTACATAATAACTTACATAGTAAGCATTTAATAGAATGCCCGTTAACCGGACTTTTACAGATATTACCGAACCGATTGTAAAATAAGGAAACATGCTCAGAGAAGTTAAATGTTTTAATGACAGTTCCATAAATAGAAAATGTCCAAGGCAGAATTGGAAGCCTGCCAGAGCAGTGGAAGCGGAAGGGATGTGTCCTGCTCTATAGCACCAGGGACATGTGAATCCTGGGAAAGGGCGAGGACTTATCAAGCAGAGAAAGTACTGATTAATGTGGAGAGAGGAGGCATGTGTATATATATATATACATATATATGCATATATATACACACATATGTATATATACATATGTATACATATATATATATACATATATATAGGGTTTGGGAAACATTTTACAAATATAATAATACTGATAAATAGCTTACATTTACATAGCGCTTATTATGCATCAGGTACTTTAGTTATTATTACTACTGGCAATATTAACAATAAGTAAATCCTTATTTTATATCACTAAAAATAACAATAAGAGGTAAGTCCTTACTATGTGCCAGGCATTTTACGGTTATCTTTACTGTTGATAATAATAATAGGTAAGTCTTTATTATGTGCCAGTTGTCATTATTGGTAATAATAATTTTAATAAGAACAACAACAACAATAACGATAATAAATAAGCCCTTATTGTACCAGGCACTTTACAGTGATCGTTATTATTGATAATAATAATAATGGGTAAAGCCCTTATTATGTGCCAATTATCATTGATAATAACAACAATAATAAATAAGCCCTTATTGTGCCAGGAGCTTTACAATGATCATTATTACTGATGATAATAATAATAGGTAAGGTAAGTATTTATTAGGTGCCAATTATCATTATTGGTAATAATAATTAAGACAATAACAACAACAATACAACAACAATAAGTAAGTTCTTACTATGCTAGGCACTTTATAAGTGATTATTATTATCGATGATGTTATCATAATAATAGATATGTCCTTATTATGTGCCAATTATCATTATCATAATAAAAAATAAGTCCTTACTATGTGCCCAGCACGCACTTTATAATTATTATTTCATTTGATCCCCATAACAACCCTATGGAGATAGATGCTATTGTTATTCAGACTTTACAGGTGAGGAAACTGAGGCAGTCAGAAGTTGAGACTTGCCCAGGGTCACTCAGCTGGTAAGTGTCTGATGCTGAATTTGAACTTGAGTCTTCCTGATTCCAAATTCACCAAACGGCGTTTGTTTCGTGCTTTTCAAATGTTGCCTCCTTTGATTACTTTTTTATGATTATTTATCACTATTATTGTTTTCGCTTTCAAGCAGTGGCCCTTGTCACATACATCACAGTACCTGGGAGTACCTGCGGTCTCCCTAGCCTGGGATTTCAGACCATTATTATTTTCTATCCCTTGAAAGATTGTTTTTTTCTTTTTGGGTGGTCACTTCGATTACTACATCCTGATTGGGCCACACAGAGACATCCTCTGTTTCTATTGGTTCATCTGCCTGCTACTCTCCGGACCTTGCCTCTAGCATAGCTGGGAGTTGTAGTCCCGTAGTCCCATAGTCCAGGAGCGTGCGTGAGTGCGTGCGTTCGGAGCCCCGGACCTTCCCCTGCCCATCCTCGCTTCGGGTGAGCCTCCCTCCCCGCTCCCCTGGGAGTCCTGGTGCCGGGGCGCCCTTCTCCTCCCCTCATGTGGTCTCTCCTGCACTTCCCAGCGCTCCGAGGGCCTAAGGTCGGGGGGGAGAGGGGGATGCACAGCCAAGCTGTGGAGTCTCCTTTCTTTCCCCTTCCATAAGGGGCCGGGGTTTCACTGTGCATCTCCCACCCCCACCCCTGGCTGCAGAGGTGTAGGGGGATCATAGTGGAGCAAAGACCCCAGCCCCACCCTTGTCCGAGGTCGGCCTTGCACGACTGTAGCGGTCACTCGTGTAAACCCTTTGTCCTGCGGAGCAAGGCACTGATCAGTCGGGAATTAGAACTCGGGTCCGAACCTCGTAGATCTGTAACTGGAAAGGGGGACGTCTGGTCAGGCTGGCACACGTTATTTAGGCTCCTGCTGTGTGCCGGTCACTGTGAGAAGCACTGGGGATGCAAAGGGAGTCAGAGACCAAATGCAAGCCCAGGAAGAAACTGAGGTCCGGCAAGTTGGAGCAAAGTCCCGCAGCACTTATTAAGTGCCTGCTGTGAGCAGTGTAGAGGATACACTGGCAAAAGGTGACCACAAAGTCCCATGCTCCTCCGCGTCCTCATCTGTCTTTGACAGCTCGGTTTAGATCTCTGAAGTACTTTCCCAGTAAGGGTGAGATGTGAGGCCCCTGGCTTCTCTGACAAGATCACCTCGAGAGGTTAGCACAGAATTCTGTACACCGTGGGTGCTTAATAAATGCTTGCTGTCTCACGCCAGGGCAAGTTGTTTTTGGAATACAGGTGGTGACCCTGGGGTGATGTCATCCATCTTCAGGAGGACACGTCCCTAGACTGGGGTGGGGCTCTATGAAGCCAAGCTGCCCACTCCGGGAAGCCTTTATATAGCCCAGGTGGACGGCCTTCACAGGGGTGGCCACCTCCCCACTACCCTCCTTCCCCTTTGTCCTCCTTCCAGTCACTGACCTCAATTCTTCAGGAGGCAGCTGCCTAACTGGTCGTAGTGCCTGCTGGGAGATGTAGTTCCTGTCTCTGCTCCCCTATGCCCACTCCACTTCAGGACACTGAACATATACTGCACTGTACGGGCGTGCGCAGTGCCTGCTGGGAGGTGTAGTCCTGGACCCAGCTAGCTCAGAAGCAGCTGCAAGTTCATTGCTCCTAAGGCCAGTCTGGGCCCTCCCCTCCTCCCATCCGCACCTTAGGGTTATTTTGGGCCTCCTGTTATTTATTACCTAAAGTGTCCTGCCTCAGTCACATCCTGGCTTAGGCCCAGGTAGCTCTCTGAGCCAGGATTTCTCAAAAAAAGAATATACGAACACATATATGTATAAATATATATACAATATAGAAATTATAAAAAATAAAAATGTAGGAATTATATAAATTTATATTTTTATATAATTATGTTTATAATTATATAAATTTATATATATATATATATTTATATAGAGGAACAATATAAATTTTTATGAAAAATATATATGGATATAAATGTATAATATCTAAATCTATTTCTAAATACATTTTTATTCTACACACAAAACATATGTACATATATACACATATTTAATATTTCATTAGATTTTAAAAATTAAAATGCATATTTTTACATAAAGTCGATTTTTTTTCTCTCTCCCTGCCCCCCATCTCGGATTAAAAAATTACAAAGAAAAAACACTTGTAAAGCTTATGTCTTTGAACCCCACGTTAAGACTGCTTGCTCCAGGACTTTGACTTGGAGAAGTTTTAACCTGCATCAATGAAGAGCATTTCCTCCTCTGGAAGCTCCCTATATTAGAATGTCTCATTCCTCTCTTTGTGAATCAAATAATCAATCAATCAAAAAACATTTGTTAGGCACCTGCGATGTGCCAGGAGTTGTGCTAAGCACAAGGGAGATGACAGTCAACAAAAGGAGCTTACAATCTAATGAGAGAGACAATGTGTAAATAGATCTACAAATCAAGTTATACATAATATAAATAGGAAATAAATAATGGGGGGGGCACTAGAATTAAAAGGGCTTGAAGGAGGCTTCCTGTAAAATAGTATTTTAGTTGGGACCTAAAGGAGGCCAGGGAGGTCAGAGTACTAGTCCTAGCTGTGTGATTCTGGTTAAGCCACTTAAGCTCTCTGTTTGCCTCAGTTTCCTTATCTGTAAAATGTGTATTTGGACCCTTGACCTTGAAACTATGACCCCATACTTTTATGAATCTTTTAAACACAAGAGATGCATTTGGGAATGGAAAAGAAAGGAGTATTGGGATATGAAGACAAGGGTACTTTTTGGTTATTTTTCAGGTCAAAGAGCTCATATGTGGAAACAGCTTGTACTGATAATGTTTTAAGGTTTACAAAGCACTTAAGTTGTAAGAGTGTTATTATCCTCATTGTATAGATAAGCAAACTCTCTAGAAGAATAAGGAGTTTAGGGGATAGATAGGTAGACATCCCCAGGAAGCGCCTCTGCTCTATTGAAGTCAGTTTGGGCCAGCATTCTTAACACCAGTGGGGTCTATAAACTTGTTTTTTTTTTCCCCTCAATATTTTCACAGTCGTATTTCTGAATAACAGAAGGATTGCTTCTGTTCAGGCTCCTGGCACATAATAAGCACTTAGTAAATGCTTATAGAATTAAAGAGTGATTTCCTGTGTATTCCTGTGTCTTACTTTACGCCTTTATGATTCTGAGAAGTCCAGAGAATCCCCCACCCCAGTCTGCCCAGGGGTCCAGAAAATTAAAAGAGTGAAGAAACATTGTTTTGGGGAGTAACTACCTATGATTTCCTCTTCCTAGTTTTGTCCTCTTGATAATATGAATAGAGGCCCCTGGTGCAGTATTTTCCAGAAAAGAAAGTAGGTTTACTGTGATTTTGCAAAAGGACTGTTTTTTTTCAGAGCTGATACCCCAGTTTTTTGTTAGGAAAATATGGTATAATTGAGGGAGGTTAAGGACCAGCAGTAAAGAGTAGTTGCTCTAGCTGCTCCACTTGGCATAAGTGCTTAATAAATAAATGTTGATTTGATTGACTCCAGCATAAAACAAAATAATTAGATTGCAGAGGAAATATTATATTGAAACAGTTATCAAAATTAAAATAAAATGATCTCATTTATGAAATGGTGATCAGTTTGGGGAATGACATTTTTAGGACATTGCTTGGGTGCAAAGAGCAACCTGGAGACTTCAGCACTTAGTACAATGCTTGATACACAGTAGTTGATTAATAAATGCTTGTTGACTTATGGGTATCATAGTTTTAAGGACACTGATGAGCTGGAGAGTATTCTGAAAAGCAATTAGAATGGTGAAAGGCCATGAGTCCTTCTGTTTTCATATTTCATTGTCTTTAGATTGTAAACTCCTTGAGGGTAGGGACTTTGTTTTGAGTCTTTTTGTATCCCTAGCACTTAGCACAGTGTCTGGAATATAACAGGTGCTTATAAATGTATGTTGAATTGAATTGAATGGAAATACTTAGTCATATTTAGCTTTCAGAACAAAAGCCTTGGTGGAAGGGGATTGGCAGGGAGTAATGTATGTCTTTATAATATGAAGAAGGGAGTAGAGTTGCTTTTATTGACTTTTGAGGACCACATTTGGTGGAGGCCATTTCAAACAGGACAATTTGGCTTGACTTTAGGGAAGAGCAATTGGGACTTTGCAAAAGTGAGAGGATCTTGTTTGAGAGGTTCCCCTATTTTGAAGATTTTCAAATTGGGTCTGGGCATTTTTTATTCAGGATTTTATAGTGGGGTTTGGGTTGAGTGTTAGGGCCTTGCCCCATCCAACTCCCATAATCTGTAGTTCTGGGATCAAGGTTTAGGACTGAGTCTGGATTCTTAGATGAAAAATCCCAATTGAGAGATAAAATAAATCTCCAAAATAAAAACCCTGGATCATAGGTTTGAATGATCTCCAATTAAAATTAGGATCTTGTCCTTGGATTATTAGGGTAAAGGGGACCTTCAGAGCCATCTCTTTTCTCTTTTTATTCCATTCAGTTTTCAGAAGGGGATGCTGAAACCTGGAGAGGTTAAGTGGTTTGCCCAAATCCAGTGGTCAAATCCAGATTCAAACCCAGATTACCCACTTCTAAATTCAATGCAATTTCTGTGGTAACTGTACTTGGTAGGACATTAACAGAGCTACTTCTGTGTACACAGAGATAATTAAATGATCCTCCACTCTCCTGCAGAAGAGATTATTTCTGCATAATTGCATAATAGAGTAATAATTGTGTGCATCTCTGGCTGAATGGTCCTGGGGGCAGTTCACAAGCCATGCTTGGGAAAGGCAGATTTTACTCTGCATTGTCCAGGGTCAAGCAACCAGAAGATAGACTAATGAACTTGAGTGAGCATTCATCAGAGCTCTTAGGCTCCCACCCACGTGTCCTTACTTAGAATATTAGGGCTGGAAAGGACTCTGGAGATTATCCAGCCCATCACATTCATTGTACAGATAAGGCGCCTTGCTCCTCAATTTTCTCTTTTAATCTAGAACTGCAACCTTTAAATTTGATCCATTATCGGTTATTTCCCCTCTATCATCCAGGAGCCAGTGAAAATCTTTGAGCTCTAAAGCCTGTGATTCTTTGAGGTCATTCTCTCCCCTGGCCTTCAAGGGCTGGCATCTCTTTGACCGTTCCAATATCTTTGTCCCATGGGATGTGGGAAATTGATTTCAATATGTCGGGCAATTGTTCCCTGTTCTAAAATAATAATAATAATAATAGCTGACATTTGTAATAATGCTAGAAGGTTTACAAGGTGCATTCCATGTTTTCTCATTTGAGTCCGGCAGCAGCTCTGTGATACAGGTGTGCCGGTATTATTATTCTCATTTTGTCGAAAGAGAAACTGACCTTCAGTGAGACTGTGACCGGTAAGTAAGTGACAGAGGTGAGATTTGGATTCAGATCTTATAGCCTCAAGTTAAGCATTCTATGGCACTCTGTCTCTCCATAATAAACTCATGTGGAAACTCATTACCTAACAGACTAATTGAGTTCATAATTATTGGCTTTACAAAATGACCTACCAATTGGAAAAAAATAAAATACTATTTAAGAAATGACCTACCCAAGGATGCATTTAATTAGCAAATTCTCACAGAGATAGGAATAGGGATTGCACTTATGTTTTCATTGATAGAACACACTCCTGGTGAGAAAAGGCCCTCTACCAATGCTGGACTTCATCTTCTCTATAACAAAGTTTTAGACAATTGCCTAGAAAGGTGAAGGAGTAACTGGCCCAGAGCCAAACAGCCAGGATATATCAGCAGTAGTTCTTGAATTTGGGTTTTCTTGGCTTCAAGCCAAACTCACTAATCCCTTCTCCATATTGTCTCTTACATAATAGGTATTTAATTGTTGCCTGTTGAGTTGAACTAAATTTTAGGTAGGTTAAGGACTAGACTCATTTATATCTATGACCCCTTCTGATACTTTGACCATTAGTAGTCAATGGAGTTAGAAGGTTTGGTTCTGCTACTTGGATGACCTTGAGCAAGTGAATTAGCTTTCGTAAAATTTGCAAAATGGAGGTATCAGTGGATCCACCATTTATCTCCTGCCAAAAGAGGGCTAGATTTGAAACCTACTGCCCCTGAATTCAGATATTGGCCCTGAACATAGATACTGTGTGAATGCATTTTGTTTTCTATGCTTCTTGATTATAAGGAGTAATTAGGCTAGATGAATTGTAAACTAGTTTTCCTTTCTGAATGTCATCTATTTGCTTCCCTTGTGACTTTGGGCAGGGCATTTAACCTCACACACTTATTTTCCTCATCTAAAAATGAGGTGTTTGGCTTAGATGACCTTGGAAGTCCCTTCCAGTTATAAATCAGAAAACTTACAGGTGAAAATGGATGCCATACACTCTGTAGCTGTCATTATGACCTATTAATATTTTGTTTATTGTATATCTATGAAGTTTAGGATTCCAGTATGTAAATTTAAGCAGCATGTGTATAAAAATATATGCCAGCCTATGCAAATGTGTCTCCTTGAAGTGGATGGAAAAATCTGGTAGCCTTAAAATATCCTGGAATATCTATTTTTAAGAGCAGGAATCTGTATCAAGTTTTTTTTTTTTTTTTTTTTTCTGAGTGAAATCTGTCCATTTCAGTTGTTCATGGTTACTTCATTTGCCTATTATTGGATGTGGATGGAGGGCTTTCTAATAAATTAATGTGGAATAAATTCTGGAAGCCATGAGTATGATATGAAAGACAAAGGAGCAAGGCAATGATTAGTGATTGCCCAATTTACCCAAGGTTGTAAAGGTATTCTGTACAACAGGGAGCTGGAGGCAATTATAGACTCTCAGAGCAGGAAGGGAAGGGCCCTTGTTGGTCTACACCATTTCTGACCAACTGTAGAGATGACTCAAGTAGCCTCATAGGGTCATAGGTCTGGAGACAGAGAGGGAACTCATAAATCATCTAGTCAAATCCTCCCCTACCTCCATTTTACAGGTGAGAAAAGTGAGGTCCCAAGTAGGTTGACTCAATTGAACAAGGCCATATAAAGTCAGTTTCTTTGTTTTGTAAATGAAGCCCTGCCAGGTTAAAATTCATTTTTTTCAGGATTCAAGCACAAGGTTTTTTGTTTGTTTGTTTGTTTTGTTTTGTTTTTTTTTTAATTTCAAATCAGGGGCTCTTTCCACTGCACTGCACTGCCAGAATTCTGGGAGAAGATGGATGAGATACTTGAGTGGTGTTCCTGAACAGACCTTTAGCCTGGCTGCCAAGGTCTTAGATCTCAGAATCAGTCTTCACTTTCGGTTGTTGTTTTGATTTTTGTTTTTTGTTTTTTTTCTTTAAGGGTTACTTTTATTTCTGCTTCCTTATGGCCACATAACTTAGAAGTCTTAACAAAAAACAAAACAATAATAATCCCCCCCCATTTCCAAAGAAATGGAGTTACCTGCTTGAAGGCACCCAGCCTCCTAGAAGAGGTTTAAATAGTTCTTGAGATCAAATAATAGAACCATTCTTGCCTTTAACAGGGTTGTTAAATTCCACTTCAGAAACCTTTGAAACAAAGACCTTCCCAATAGGCATCCTATTATAGATATTGTTCTTACTTTCTACAGTGCTCTTCCAGCCCTCCTCCCTTTTCTTTCTCCATTTCTGGGCATTATAATTAAGCAAATTTGATTTGCTTCATTTCGGGGGCATTTGGGGCATTTCATGTTCTCTTAAAACTTTTAAACCCTTCACTCTACCCCTGCTGTGGAAAGAAAATGTGGCCATGCTTAATGGATATATCTAACTATATATATTTAAAACCTTATATCCTGTGTCCAAGAGTGTTCTTGGCCTGAATTTATATTGCCTGGCATCATAATTCTATTTTTTTCTCCTATTTCCTGGACTGCTGTACTCACCAGGAGGTCATTTCACAGTGTGGTAGCTTTATTTTCCTTCTGTGTTAGATCCAGAGAAAGGGATCGCTGGAGACTTTTGCTTGGAGGTTTAATACAGTTTTAAAGGTATTTTATGAGCATGCAAGAAATCTCTTTCATGCTAAATAAGTGGGACTGGAAAAAAAAAAAAACATAACCCAATCCTGAAAGACTGTGCTTGCAAAAAGCAACTTGGAACATGTTGATGAAATTCTAGAATTCATAAACTCTCTGAGAGTCTTTTTATACATGTTTATTAGTATTCCTTGTTATGGATTTCCCTCTTTTTATTAAAAGCCAGATTACTATTAAATTTCAGTAGATCTTGCATTTTCTTGGACCCAGTGCTTTTGGAGCTAAAACCTATCATAGATAATGTTGAGGCTCCAGAGCTCCCTGATGATGGTTTAATGTACGCATATTTTAGTTGGGCACAGATTGGGAAAGAGTACAGCTTGTAGTACTTTAATCACTGAAGTTTGTATATGTGATGCAAATGAAAATTTTATTTTGTGCTGGACTAAACCGTGCCTTCTATGTCCTCAGTTTTTAAAAAAAATGTTTCATGGTGTTTCTAAAAGATAAAACAGCATATTGGTGCCGGATATGCTGGAGATCAAACGAGACCCAAAGATCTAATCACAAAATGGCAAATCTCAGGATGAAAGGACCTAAAAAAAAAATAACCAATGCACTTATCTCATTGGTGGCTGGAGTGGATTGTTTGCTTGGAGACCTAGATCTGAGCTTCCAATCAGAACAGTTGCCAAGAAATGATGGTATCTGGGACAAGAGATTTACTTCCAAGCTATGCATTTGGGCAAGTGATGGGGCCATCCATAGCAGTGACTTTGTAATTTACATTCATTTTGTATTTACTTATTATAAGCACATATTGTACTATAAATGCATTTTCCATTTACATGTCATTCTTCCTACTCCCCACCCTCCATCCAATGGAAAATTCTTGAGATATCCTCCTACCTTCCCATGCTCCCCATATATCCGTCTCCTTCATTCACTTTATGATCTAACCAGACCGATTTTCTTCCTGTTCCTCATATGATATATCATCTCCTGTTCCCTCCCCATGACTTTTCACCAGCTGTTCCCCATGCTTGGAATGCTCTCCTTTTTCTTAGATTCTCTAGTTTCCTTGAAAGTCTCAAATGCCATCTCCTTATGTGTATTTTGTACATATTTACTTATATGTCGACATGTTGTGTTCTCCCATATATTCCATTTCTTTCACTAAATCTCTAAAATTGTCCAGCTTGTAAATTCTAAACTGGAATAGTCTTCAAGAGCTCAGGACTGCCTCCCCATTAGAGTAGCCCTAAGCTGTATCATTAATAGGATCTCCTTCAAGGCTGGAGTGACCTAAAGACCATTTGGTTTTTGCTAATTAATCAGTCTGTGCCTCATAGATAAGGTTCTCTTTTGTGGAGAAGGTGATCACCCAGGTATGGTACTTATGCGTATCTAGTCTGTTTTTTTCCCCCATTAAAAGATGATGATTGATATATGGCAGCACCAGACTATTTCCATGGAACTTCTTAAACATCATTTGAAGTATGAAAGAAATTCATAGAGCATGTTTTGAATCTGTGTCAAGTTTACCGAAAACATTGAAGAATAGGGATAGAAGTTATAGTACAGAGAGTCGATTTTGGTTAAAGTTGGAGGGACATAAATGAGAAAACAAACTAATCTCCAGAACTATAATATTTAAATGACTTCTCATAAACACTTAAGATTCTCATTAGTCCAACATCAGAAAATTATGAATATTAATGTTTGTCATCAAAGAAAAGCTTGAATATCAAAGCAGAGTAAACAACAGTTTTATTTCAAGGATTACATAACAAGAAATGCATTTTTAATTGGACACTTCCATCCTCCTCCAATCTCTTTTTATTAAGAATTCTCTCTGGAAAAGTGTCAGATTCTTTGTACCTCGTACAACATACAATAAAAAAAATTGTACAGGGACATGTACGGCGTGAGTTATTGGTAGACTTAACTTGGTTGTTGGAAGACCATGTTGTGTTAATGCCCACAGGCAACCCTAAATTACTCCTCCCATACAAGAGGACAACCATCATATGACAGTTTCAGGTTGATTAGGAAATGGAGCATGGCCTTCCTAGGCTGGGCCAAATTCTCTCCCAATGCATCATCTCTCCTGTTGTTTCTCTCTTTCCTTATGAGACTGCTGCCCAAATTTGTGCCCAACTGATGAGCAGCCAACAAGAGGAAGAGGTAGAGGGAGAAGGCACCCCCAGGCTACCATTACCATTGCTATTTCTGTCCCTTTTATCTTTCCTAATTTGGTAATATAAGGGAAAAGGAGGTAGGATAAAGAGAACTCATCGGAAGAAGTCAGAATAACACAGTGGAAAGCACACTTGGATTTGAAATCAGGGGACCTGTGTTCTAATCCTGGATTATTCCAATAGCCAATAGCATGCTGGCTATTGTTTTTTTGTCATCTTCATCAGGAGGTGATTGGAATAAACAGTCTCTAAATTAGGTGGTACAGTGGATAGATTGCCAGTCCTGGAGTCAGTAAGATGAGTTCAGCTCCAACCTCAGAGACTTCCTAGCTGTGTGACCCTGGGCAAGTCACTTAGCCATGTTTGCCTCAGTTTTCTTATGTGTGAAATGAGTTGGAGAAGGAAATGTCAAACCACCCAAGAATTTTTGCCAAGAAAACCACAAGTGGTGTCAGACACGATTGACAAATGATTGAACAGCAACCAAAAAACTCCTACAAGTTCATTGTTAGCACTGAATTTCTGTGGTTCTATGGCCACCATTGTAAGCTAAGCTTTAGGAAACTATATTGTTGTTTATCAGCTCCAAAGGGAGGAAAATCTGGACTTCTTATTTGAGAGCAATAATGTCTTTCATATATGATAAATGCCCACTAAGTATTTGTTAAATGAATTGGCCAAAATATTAAGGAAGAGAGTATGTCTCTGCCTTCAATTAGGATCCCAGATGAAATGTAAGCTACTTAAAGGCAGGGACCATTTCATTTTTGTCTTTTTATCCTGGCTAATAGTGAGTCCTGTACCTGACCTCTAGTAGATTCTTTTTTAAAATAGTTTTATTTTTATTTTCAAAACATATGCAAAGATAGTTTTCAACATTCACCCTTGCAAAAACTTGTTACAATTTTTCTTCCTCCCTTCCCTTCCCCTTCTCTTCTAGATAGCAAGTAATCCAGTATATGTTAAATATGTACAGTTCTTCCATACATATTTATACAATTATCTTGCTGCACAAGAAAAATCAGAAAAGGGAAAAATGAGAAAGAAAACAAAAAAGCAAGCAAACAACAACAAAAATAGTGAAAGTACTATGTTGTGATCTATACTTAATCCCCACAGTTCTCTCTTTGTGTGTAGATAGCTCTCTTCATCACAAGATCATTGGAACTGGTCTGAATCATCTCACTGCTGAAAAGAGCCATGTCCATCAGAATTGATCATCATATAGTCTTGTTGCTGCCATGTACAATGATCTCCTGGTTCTGCTCCTTTCACTTAGCATCAGTTCATGTAAGTCTCTCCAGGCCTCTCTGAAATCATCCTGCTGGTCATTTCTTATAGAAGAATAATATTTCATAATATTCATATACCTTAGCTTATTCAGCCATTCCCCAAACGATGGGCATCCATTCAGTTTCTAGTTCCTTGCCACTACAAAAAGGGCTGCTATAAACAGTTTTGCACATGTGGGTCCTTTTCCCTTTTTTATGATTTCTTTGGGACACAGACCCAGTAGAGAGACTGTTGGATCAAAGGATATGCAGAGTTTGTTAGCCCTTTGGGCTTGTTCCAAATTGCTCTCCAGAATTGTTTGATCAGTTCACAACTCCACAAACAATGTATTAGTGTCTCAGTTTTCCCACATCCCCTCCAATATTTATCAATATCTTTTCTTGTCATCTTAGCCAATCTGGCATTATGTGGAATGGTACCTCAGAGTTGTATTTCTCTGATCAATAGTGATTTAGAACATTTTTCATATGACTAGAAATGGCTCTAATCTCTTTGTCTGAAAATTCTGTTCCTATCCTTTGACCATTTATCAATTGGAGAATGGCTTGAATCTAATAAATTTGAGTCAGTTCTCTATAGATTTTAGAAATGTATCCTTTGATCATTTATCAATTGAAGAATGGCTTGTATCCTTATAAATTTGATTCAGTTTTCTATAGATTTTAGAAATGAGGCATCAGAAACCTTGGATGTAAAAATTTTCCCCCAGTTTTCTGCTTCCCTTCAAATCTTGTCTGCATTGGTTTTGTTTGTACAAAACCTTTTTAATTTAATATAATCAGAATTATCCCTTTTGCATTTCATAATGTTCTCTAGTTCTTCTTTGGTCATAAATTCCTTCCTTCTCCACAGATCTGAGAGGTATACTGTCCTTTGTTCACCTAATTTGCTTATAATATCACCCTTTATGTCTAAATCATGAACCCATTTCGACCTTATTTTGGTACAAGGTAAAAACCTAGTAGGTTTTTAATAAAGACTTGTTGATTATTTATGTGCTGAGACCTGCATTGTATTAAAATCTCATTCTTGTGATCACCATGAACATTAATTAAATGATTTTTACATGTTCACTCAGCCCTGTGATCTCCTGGGCATTTCTTACTTCTGGTGAGAAAACTCTTTCTCACAGTGTAAATCATCTATTAACTTCTGATGGCTTTAGAGAGTTTTCTGAGAAATTATATGACTTCCACAAGGTCACACTTCCAGCAGGAATTGGAAGTAGGCAGTCTTTCAAATTCTGGGGAAAGCTTTCTATCCATCACAACAGAATCCCTCTCAAATAATGATAAAATAAGTTCTTGAAAATCAGTTACAGCATGTAACGAAAGTTCATGGTTTCATATAAAATCCTCTTTTTTTGTTTCCTGTACATTGAAATGTTTGAGTTTGTTGATGGTTGTTAAATTCAATAATTTATACTCAACTTGTATTTTTGATGTGCTGAATCCTCACTACACCAGCATTCTGAGGATCCATACCCTGGAAGTGAACATGTTAAAATGAAATCTTTCTAGCATTTGTGGTAACTAAACCCCCTTGGAGAGAATTCTAGATTAGACCCACTCCACAGGATTGTAGCCAGAAGTATTCTTTATAAATGATTTAATACATATATAATGTACTGCCCCTTTCCTGTGTGAACAGATTGGTTATTGAAAGGGGCAGAACAAGAACCTTTGTATTTTAAAAAAACTGATAAAATCTATTTGTGAAGAACATTCTTCCTCTGTCCCTCCATTTCCTCTCTCTCTCTCTCCCTCCTCTTTTTCTCTCTCTCTCCTTCGCTTCCTTCCTCTCTCCCTCTTTCTCTCTTCCCTCTTTCCTTCCTTCCTTCCTTCCTTCCTTCCTTCCTTCCTTCCTTCCTTC
>JAJPUD010007965.1:0-12870 GCA_023553655.1 Myrmecobius fasciatus
GCTCAGAAGTGTCCGATGCAGGGCCTGCTAGCCATAGGAGGCCCACAACACTCCCTCCCTAATGTGGCTGAATCAGATTAAAATGTCATTGGGAAATAGTCAATAAAAGAAATTAAAATCCAAGTAAAACACAGATAATGTTACATTTGACAACTAACAATACTGGATGTGGCCTGCCGGGGTTCCCTATGTTGCCCCTGTTTCTGAATTTGACACCACTGATAAAGCATCCTCATTTTCAAGAGGAGAAAGAAGTTAAATGTGCCCACGGTCACACAGCTTGCTGCCCGGGTCCTCCAAATCCCACTTCGTCCTTCTTTCCCTGCCATCATGCTGTTCAAAGGCAGGTGTCCTCTCTACAAGGTAGTGAGGCTCCTTAAGCTCTGACCCTTGAGCTCCACAGCCCTGATCCCTTAGAAGGCCAATTCGGGGGACTTCTGAGCACTGGAACTCTCTGGAGTGACTGTCCCTTTGGGTTTTGTCAGCTTTGGGAGTCATTTGCTAGTTGCCACTGGCCTAGGGGCCACTTTGATGCTCACCTGTCAGCTTCAACTCCAGAGCCTTCGGGGAATTCAATACTAACTGCCACAGCCAAAAGGTCACCGGATTGTGGGGTACAGCAAAGGAAGTGGAAAGTGAGGGGGAGGAGGGAGATGGGGGGGTTCACTAGCTTCCCAGCAACACTTATCTCCAGGTCTGTGCCCCCGGCTTGTTTCTTCCAGTCATCATCTGACTAAAACGGCCCTCCTTTGAGGGCCCATCAGTTTGTGGGGAGTCTCTGCAGAGACTTTCAGAGGTTTCAAAGGCTGCCTTAACAGGCTTCTTTGCCAATTATCAGTGTCATTGGGGGGATTATTTTATTTGCACCTGGTATATCTAATTATCTCCCCGACCAGATCCTGTTGCAGTGACAGAAGAGTAGCCACAGGATGAACCAAAACGGTTGCCATAGCAATAAATCCTATGTTCATTGATTTGATGCTTCCTGGTTTTCGGCCTTGTTTTGGGTCCTCGTCACATGAGGCCCTCTGGGATTTTTCAGTTGTCATCATGGCCAGGCTCTGTCCAGCTTCAGAGTGGCTAAGTCTGCCTTAGGGGCTCGTTCCCCACAAACCTGGCAGGCTCCCCTGGTTGGCCAAGGGAAGTCACATGGCTATTGGCATCCCAGTGACACTCATGGCTTTCCAAAAGGTTCTCAGGGTCAAGGGTGCTGATTTCTCAACCCTTGAGCAGCAGGGCTGCTTCTTATGCTAAAACGTACTACTTGGAAGTACATCTGAGGTCAGGGGACCCCTCAGGTCAGTGGCAGGCCTCTTCCAGCTCTCTGCCCCATACAACGGTCTATTTATTAAGCATGTGACCCAGGGTTCCTTCAGAATCTCAGAACACGACTCCAGGGAACACAACAAGCAGAGACAGTATGATAAAATGGAAAGTGAACTGCATTTGGATCCCAAAGGTCTGGGTTCAAATTTCAGCTGTGCTACTTACTAGGTATGTGACAAGAGATGGGGGGGGAGGGAAAGAAGGAGGAGGAGGAGGAAGAGGAGAAGGAGGAAGAGGAAGAGGAGGAGGAGGAGGAGGAGGAGGAGGAGGAGGAAAAGAAAGAAGAAAAAAAAGAAAGAAGGAAGAAGAACAAGAAGAAAGAAGAACAAGAAGAAGAAGAGCCAGGAAGGAAGAGAAGATGAAGAAGAAAAAGGAGGAGGAGGAAGAAGAGGAGAGGGAGAAAGAGACAAAGAAGAGAGTGGGGAGCTTAGTGGCTAGAAACTGGAAACTGAAGGGATGCCCATCAATTGGAGAGTGGCTGAATAAATTATGGTATATGAATGTTATGGAATATTATTGTTCTGTAAGAAACGGCCAGCAGGACGATTTCAGAGAGGCCTGGAGGGACTTGCATGAACTGATGCTGAGTGAAACGAGCAGAACCAGGAGATCATCATACACAGCAACAACAGTATTACATGATGATCAATTCTGATGGACATGGCTCTCTGCAACAATGAAATGTTTCAAACCAGTTCCAATTGTTCACTGAAGAAAACCACATACACCCAGAGAGAGGGATGTGAAATGTGGACCACAACGTAACATTTTCATGATCTCTATTGATGTTTGCTCGCATTGTGTTTCCTTTCTCTGATTTTTTTTTTCTTGTAGATAGGATTTTTCTTGCACAACAATGATATGTGGAAATATGTTTACATATATTCGATTTGTCAAGTATTTTAAGATAATTAACATGTGGATTTCCTGCCATCTAGGGGAGGGGTGGGGACTGGGGGGGGTGGATTTGTAACAGAAAACTTTGTAAGGGTCAGTGTTGAAGACCTACCCATACATATGTTATGCAAATAAAAAGTTTTAATTAAAAAAAAGGGCTGCCACAAACATTCTTGCATATGTGGGACCCTTTCCTGAGAATAAGAAGTTTCAATTGAACATAGCCAACCAGTGTACATCCAGACTTTTCTTGAAGACTTCCAGTTACAGAGAGCCTCAAATTCAGTATGATTATGACCAAGCTTGGCCCTAGAGAAGAGATGAGAAAAAAAAGCTTCCTTCCCTTGGCAGAGCTGCCTCCTGTCTCCTATGGATTCAGAACATTTATAATGTCAAACTCAGTTGATATGTTAGTTAATTTCACTTATTTCTTATTTAAATCTTTTCTTGGCTGCAAGGGATACCTTATTGGAGAGAGAGAAGATAAAGAGAAGGGATATATTTGGGAATTAAAGTTATTTTTAAAACCAAGAAGTCAGCAAAATGTTAAATGAAGGGATTAGACTAGTTCATAAATTTTTAACATTATATCAGAAATTCCTGGGGCAATCTCATGAAATCTATGGGCCCCTTCTCAGAATAACGTCTTTAAAGGCATAAAATTCATAAGGTTACAAAGAAAACCAATCATATTGAAACAATGAAGATTAATTTTTTAAAAAAATCATTACATTTTTTTTTACCATTCAAGTTCACAGGCCCCCTGAAATCTATCCACATTTCCCATGGATATCAGGTTAAGAATCCCTGATACCTAAGGTCTCCTCATGTGATTCTGGGATTTTAGGAACTGTCTTGAGCTTACAAGCTCAAGTACCAGTTTAGGTACTTACCTGTGACCTTGGACAAGTGCCTTACCCCCTTCAAGATTCAGTTTAGTCTTCTATAAAATGGAAAGAAGAGCTATTCACACCAGACTGTGGGGAGGATTAAAATGAGAATGTATACAAAATGCTTAATAAGCCATAAACCCTATATAAAACTCAGCTGTGATTACGCAGTTAATGTCCTCCAAAAAATGAATAATATCTAGAGTTGAAAGAGAGATTATAGATTTGATCTAGTCCAACCTCATTTTACAGGGAAAAGACTGGCATAAAATGTCATGGCTAGAAAATCATTTGAGTTCTAACTGGAGCCCACATGTCCTGTCATTGTCTTCCCTGTAGGGTACACAAGAAAGTTGAAAAGTTGTCATATCCCTTGGTGAGAAAATCCTAGAGTTAGCGATGGAAAGAGCACAGCACGGGGAGCCAGGGGATCTCAGAAGCAATTAGAACAACCCCCTGAAATGATACAGAATATAGCGGGTTTTTCCCTGGGCCCTTTGTTCTATTCTTGAGACAATAGTTCCCTCTAGTGGACACCGAGGGGAAAGGCAGCTGCATGATGGGCTATAGGCGATGTCGATTGAGAACATCTGTCGGGATGCTGCTAGCCCTCGACTTCACATCTGGTATCTAGGAACTTCTTGATTGAGAGTTCCAAAGGTCCCCGAGGTGCTTTGGGGGCCACATTTTCCATCCAAGCAGCGGAGACCCAAACATATACCTGTGTCCAAACAGTCCCTGCAAGAAAAGGGCTGTAGGGGTTCAAGAAGCAGCAGTTTGGAGCTTCCTGCTTTGCTACCCTCAATCTAGAAGACCTAAGGATATGAGGTTGTACAACGAAAGGATCACTGGACCGAGCTGAATCCAATCTCTGTGTGATCTTTAGCAAGTCCCACATCTGTCTGTCTCCCCATCTGTAAAATGAGGATTAGATCAGCTCTCTAAGGTTTCTTCCAAATTTAACATAACTTTCTAAATGCCTCAGATTTTCTCCAGTGGGCTAAGCCCAAATCCTGGCAGATAGAGCCCTGGATTTGGAGTCAGGAAAACCTGAGTTTAAATCCTCCCTCAGATATTTACTGGCGTATCATTTAGCCTCTGTCAGCCTCAATTTCCTCATCATAAAATGGGGGGTAACAATAGCACCTATTTCTCAGGGTTGTTGTGAGAACCAAATGAGAATATAAAGCACTTTGCAAAGTTTAAAGGGTTATGTAAATGTTAGCTATTATTATTATTAGGGAGAACCATCTTGTTGGGGACTGTCTCCAACCACAATCCTACAGAAATAAATATTAATTGCTATTAATACTAAAACTTAGTCACAAAAGGGTCCATTCCCTATTGCTTAGAGTAACCAACTCATCCCTCACATAATCAGTTTAAGCTGCTTCCTGACCAAACTGCCATTTTATGAACATGGCAACCCTTGGATTTTTATCAACAACATGAGTATTATTCTTGCCAACTCAAGTCAAAGATCAGCAACCTATGGTGGTTGTCATTGTTCAATCATTTTTCAATTGTGTCTGACTCTCTGGGACCCCCTTTGGGGTTTTCTTGGCAGAGCGATACTAGAGTGGTTTGCCATTTCCTTCTCCTGCTCATTTTACAGATGAGGAAACTGAGGCAGACAGAGTAAAGTGACTTGCCCAGAGTCACACAGCTAGGAAGTGCCTGAGGCCAGATTGGACAAAGATGAATGAATCATCCTGACTCTAGGGATGGCACTATATCTACTGCACCACGTAGCTGCCCCAGGAACCTATATTACACATATCAAACAGGGCAAACTGTATGATTTTTAATGAAATGCACCCTTCTACATTTCCTTCCCAATAATTGGCATGTGGTTGTTTTCCTAACCTCTATGCCCTCTTACTGCAAGTTAGCCTAGTTATTATTGCCACTCTATTTCCATGTCAGGATGATTCCACATTGGTGGTCCTATTTGAAAGATTGCCCCCCCCCCAAATTGGACCAACCCTCAGACGTTTCTGCACTGTGTCTATTTCTGTCTGTTCCCACAATGATCAAGCCAGACTCAATTCCAGCTGTACCGATATCACTCTACAGAAATATCTGCTGTCCCATCCCTCCTATCACAATTATAGAGTCGGAGGTGAAGGGAGCCAAGCATCCAACTGACTAGTTATGCTTTTCAAACTGGGCTATAGCTTCATCACATAGATGACTCTAGCTTTGGGGTGCTGGCCAAAAGAAGGGTAATTTCACTTATATTTTAGGAGCTAAGAAGTCGTTTTGCACACTTTTAAGGCCATCAGGAAAGGCATGTGTTAAAATGGGTGTATTCCCACAGCAAAGACAAGCCATGAGAACATGGCTGTTTCTAAAACCTCAGCCTTGGTGAGGGCACTTTCCCATGGGGCTGTTAATGCTTTGCTCCATGTTGACAAACATAGAAGGATTATGTTTGCCCGCTTTGAGCTGTGTCAATAGAGATGTTTACTGTTAGGAAATATTTGCTTTCCTTAATGCTGAGGTTTGAGTAGGTGCCCTCCAAGTTGGACTTCTTCCTCCCAGGTAAATCACACCAGGGAGAAGTGTGAGAAGTGACCACAAAAGGGAACAGTACATGTATATGTGTGCTTTCCCCTCCCAGGCAAAAATGATAACAAAACTACCTGGCATTCTCCACTCCCCATTCTGAAATTTTCACCTGGTGTCAAAGGCTGATTTTTTTAAGGAGTGCTTTTCTTCAGACGATTTTTGTGTTCCCTTTTCCCAACTCTCCTGCAAAGGTCTCATTTCCTCTCTCCTTTTTCCTTCTAGATCTTTTAAGATCCTTTGAGAATTCTTTCAAGAGCACCCTGTGATTTGGAGACCAACTTATATCACCCCTTGGAACTTCATCTGGAGGCATTTTGCCTTTGGTGTCCTCAGGGTTTGAGGGCCGTTGGTCCCCATCTCCATAAAAGCTTTCTATGGTCGGAGTTCTTTTTGCTTTTTTTGCCCATTTTTAAAGGTCCAGTTCTGTTCTCAGGACAAAGGGAAAATTGCCCCAGCCTCCTCTGCAAGTGACAGACAGTACTTTGAGCTGCCCCAGGGCTAAGGCTTCCTTCCCATGCTGGGTGGGTGTGGTCAAGTTCTGATTGTTACCCAGGGTTCAAGGGCTCACTGTTCCCCTTTTGTAGTTGCATTGGAAGTCCCACAGCTAGTCCTCTGAACCAAGACCAAGTAGCCAACCAGGCTGTATTTTGGCTAAGAGCCTCCCCCACTAGAAATCTTTCCCTCCCTCTTCCCCTTCTGCACAAAGAGGTATCTCCCTCCGGGTCTCCTTGCACTGCGTCTGATCCCCTCCCCACCCCCATCGGATTCAGAAAGACCTTTCCTGAAGTTCTTAGAAAATATCTCCTGCTGGAAATTTATTGCACTGCAATTATTTATGGGTTCTGGCACTCCAAAACCCATTCAGAGGCTTGATCTGGTGTTAGTTCTAAGGGAAACCAGTAAGAAATCCACCAAAGACCTGTGTACTCTCTGCCATGTTGGCTCCACTACCCCCATGCTGATTTAAACATGTTAGTATTTATTATACATATATAAAAAGCAACCTCAATGATGACAGTACCATGAAAGGTGAATTGCATCATTCAAGGTGTTCCCAGCGATTTCCCAGTGTTGGGTAAATCCACACATGGCTATTTCAGATGTCAGAACATCTGCTCAGAGTACTTTGGGGCAGGAAGAAACTGTGTACTAATTGTAAAGTCTTTGACAATAGGGATGGTTCTGTCTGTCTTTGCATATTGAGGACCTAGTACACAGTGAACACTCGATGTTGGCCAAACGAACACCTAGAGAAGCCAAACGCAACTTGTGAAACCAATAAATAGATAAATAAAAAATCAGGCATTTACACCAGCAGAAATCTAAGCCCTGAAGCTTATCATTGGATCTCCCTCTTCTGCCTGCTGAAAGATGGTACGTGTGGACAAACTTAGCTAACACTTAGCATAACCACATGATGCCAGTTAACTCCCACATAAATGATTTTTTGCCAATTCTCCAAGGCCTGGATTACAAATTTGGGGATGGCTAGAAAGATGGCAGGGCACATTCTTAAGTCTGGTCAGAAAATGGTTCTGGATTAGCCTGCCATGAATCAGCCTCTCTTCAAAAGGACACAAAAGCTCTTCAATATTCTTTTTTTTTTTTTGGCTCTTCAATATTCTTATGGAAAAATCTGCCCTGCATACATCTTGAATATGGACATGTGTGTTCTCACAGAAATATATGCAGGTTGGTCTTCTCATTGCGTTTCTTCCTTTCAATCTACCTCCTGGCCCAGCAGACACAGCGCAAATCGCTCTGGCATGCTGTTGTACTCATGGAAGAAATGACGCCAGAAAAGATAAGGTTTTAGAATTAAATAGAGGATTCTGGGAAGATGGTAGAGTAGGCCAGAAAATTCTAAGCTCTTCAGATTTCCCCCACAAACAACACAAAATAATGCCTAAGAGCAAATGGAGAAGAGTAAAAATAAATAAGAGTTGGGGAGGAAGAGTGGTCCTCCTGGGATGCTCAGAGAATCCGAAGAAAGATGCCTGGATGGAGATTTGGCTCATATGAAGCGTAAATACCTCAGGCTAGGTGCCCTGAAACAGCAAGCAGAGAGCCCTGGAACTAGTTGGGTTGGGCTATTGCCTTGGGCCTTGGGCCCAGCCACAGGAATTTTCACCTTCCAGACAGTGTGGGGAGTCAGGAGCCCCCACTGAGTTGGGGAAAATTAATAATTTTTCCCAATAATAAGTTAATATGCAATGCCAGGCCCAACTGTACTGAGACATAGCCGTGGGTGAGAAGGAATCAACACAAACTCAGGGAATACAGAAGCAGTGGGGCAAGGAGGACAGAGTTGTGTATTTAAGTTCACACCATCCCTTATGCACTAGGACTAGGGGCGATTACACCAACAATCTGCTACATTTTTTTTTTAATGAGCAGACAAAATAGAAAAAAAAAAAAACAACCATAGAAAGTTACTGTGGGAATGGAGACGACTCAGAGGATACCGAAGCAAAAAAACAAAAACAAAAACCTCTTCTCCCCAAAGAGGAATGTCAAATGGTCACCTGCCCCAAAAGAATACATAGAACTGAAAAGACTAAAAATCAAATGACAGACTGAGGAAAATTAAAAAAAAAATAAGAACAATCCAAGAAAAACAAGAAGATTTTGAAAAGAAAATCAACCAACTAGAAAAGATCTAGAATCTTAAGAAAGAAATTAACTCCTTGAAAACTAGAATTGGGCAAGAGAAAGCCAGCAAAGTTATAAGAGACTAAGAAATAACAAAAAATATAAAGAATGAAAAAAACAAAAGAGAATGTGAGACATCTCATAAGAAAAACAGAGAACAGATCAAGAGAAAACAAAAATAACTGGACTCTGACCAAAAAAAAAATCCTTGAGACAATAATACAAGAAATAAAGAAAAAAGATCCTTTGAGGAAATCCTAAAGGAACAATGATAGCCAAATTCTGAAACCCTCAAGTCAAGGGGAAAATACTATAAGCAACAACAACAACAACAAAAATCCCAACATGGTGGAGCCACATTAGAATCAATTAGACCTAGCAGGACTTATAACACCATATATTGAAGAGCAAAAGAGACAGGGTTGCAGCTGAAAATATCATACCTAGCAAAATGAAACAATCCTGAGAGAAGGAAAAAAAGGACATTTACTTGAGTGCCAGACTTTCAGGATTTTGTTGCAAAAAGAATTGAACTTAACAGAAAATTTGAGATGCAAGAACCAAGACAAATATCAGGTAAACAAAGACTTAATTACAATGGACTAAATAAAGACAGTTTATTTTTTTATACATGGAAATGCAAACTGTCCAAAATTATCTTAATAATTGGCGAGTTCAAAAGAAAGACTGAGGTAGAGCTGAGTATGTGAAAAATGAATAAAACCATGCAAGAAAGGCAAAAAAGAGTAATTATCTTGTACAGATGAGATACAAGAGGAAGAAATGACAAAGGAATTAGGTGAGGGAAGAGGGCTGGTAATTCTGGAACCCTACTGACATGAAGACTGGATTAAAGAGAGAACAATACATACATACATATAGATATGAATATACATACATATATGTGTCTATATATATATACATATATATAGGAATAAAAGTCTTCTAAATTCCAAAATAAATAAAAGGGTAAAGAGATAAGGGAGGGATTTGTATAGAGAACCCTGCTACATCAGATTCGGGTTAAAAAGAGAACAAAATATGCATTTACAAGAGAATAAGTCTTCTAAATTTACAAAGAAATAAGAGGCTGAGGGAAATAGGATAAAGAGTGAGGTAGAGAAGGGTGTGTAAATTAACAGAAATGGGATAGAGAACAACACATATGTTCGGAAGTCTTCTAAATTCAGATAGAAACAAGAGGGCAAGGGGAAGGGATGGGGAGAGGACAAGGAAGAGATCCTTGGAAGGGGGGAAGTTAAACAATAGGACAAAGTAGCATGCAGAAGTAAAGCAGAGAAGTCTGGAGGGATAGGAAATAAGAGATCCACATAAACATAAAGATCAAGAGAACTTGTTTAAAAAAAAAAAGCAGGAATAGAAATCATGATCTCAAAGTTAAAGCTAAAATAGATTTTGATTTAATCAAAAGAGAAAAATATACTATACTGTGATAGCCATATAAATCAATAGTGTTTTAGACTATTTAACTAAAAAGTATAAGGTTGGAATATTGCTGTGGTATAGGAAATGATGAATTGGTGGAGTTAGAAAAATATTCTTGTTAGCCTTAAAGAAATTATTCACCTTCAGAGAAGCAGAGATGGTTCTGCATAGATGCATATGGATGTTTATGTGTATATATGTGTGAAATTATAGATATCTATGTGTGTATATATGGATGTATATATAACCACACTTAATTGTAACCTGGGTAGGGAGGGAAAAAATAAAGTAAAAAAGTGCACAGCAGAGAACAAAAGAAAAGCTTACAAGGAAGCAAAGAAAAGATAGTTCTGAGCACAATATGCAGTATTTATTATACAGGCTTTCTTGAAAAGGAAATTTATTGCTTTATATTTTGAATCATCTCTTCTGTTCTACCGTGCACATAAGTAATTTTTTTCTTTTCCTATTTTCAAGTTTAAAATAAATTTTAAAAAAGAACTAAATAATCATTACTGTTTCACAATGAGGCACAAGCCATTTGTACTCATTTTATAGGGAAAACTAATTTTCTAGTTGTCCCTGAAACCTTTTTTGTGCTATTTGCTTTGAGGGAAAATAGGGAAAAGTGTAAATAAAACTGAAGATTTTTTTTTAAATTTAAAGCTATTTAGGTCCAAATTTGCTTTCTCTCTCAGGAGAGCTATAACTCAACTGTGATTTAATTGCCACCACTCCTATCTCCCCTATCAATCTACCATTTAAACTGTATGTCCAAAATTTTAGATACTTTTCAACTAAGGATCCTATTCAGAGTATGCTTAAATATTTTACCAGTATTCAGAAACATCATGTGATCAGTGTAAAAAGGAAGATTTTTAAAAAGGAAAAAAAAAACCCAAACTCTCTTTTATACATCCAAGAGTCATCTTTTAAAACTAGTCATGTTGATAGGCTAAATATTCAAATATTCCACCCTTATTTGGAATAGATGAAACTGTTTGAAACTCATCTTTGGGAATTGCCTTCAAAATCCACAGCCCACTTAAATGTCCTTTGTGGTGGCAAATGTTTATCTTTTGAAGGTGAATTTCATTTTTGCAAACAGTCAAAAGACCTTTGGAGCCAATTGTGAAAAATGAATGATAAATCAGGGATTTGGGGTAAGAACGAAACTGAAGTCATAGGACTAATTTCCTCATGTGGGAGGATTTGAACCTAGGATTTTGTGATTTAAGTCAGAGCTCAAGACATCAGGCTGCCTTTTCTTATTTGTACACTTTAGGGGGTGTGTGTGTGTGACTTTATATTGGTGATTTACACAGCCCCAGAAATAAAGCAGTAGCAAAAGCTTCAGAGGATAGTGGATCTACAAGCAGGGGGCTCATGAAGTACCCCAGTACTAAAAATAAAAAGGGATTGTATGGAATTGTGACTAGACTGTTGGACTTCAGAGTCAGAAAGTTCTAATTCCATTTCAGACTTTTGCTAGCTGTATGATACTGCCTTTGGTTTTCACATTTGTAAAAGGGAGATAAGAAAATGAACTATCTCCCAGGGTGGAGACTCAAACAAGAAGATATATATGATGCACTTTGTAAAACTGAATGTGCTATATAAATGTGAGCTGTTATTGTGATTACCGTGTGTGTATCCTGAGCACTAGCATAGAGCCTTGCTTAAGAGACATCTTAGTTCAATAAATGTTTTAAGCACTTATGTGCCAGGTACTGTGCAGTGCTGGGGATAGACATGAGAGACAGTCCCTTTCCTCAAATGTAACAGGGGAAAACAACGATCAAAAGGAAACTAAAAAGCAAAGGGGTGTCCAGGTGGAATCTGGCCAAAACCAAGCTGAGATGCTGAGAGAATGGGGTTACTTGGGAAGATCTGGACGTCCTGGGCCATCTATAAGGAAGGCTTTTTGAACAATGTCCTGCTCGGCTCTCAAGCCCTCCAAAAGGGAGGGGGAAGCAATTGAAGTTGAGGTGTTGAATATCAAAAATAGTGTGCAGCAGACGTTGATGGCAAACAGTGGAGGAAATACAACTGTTAAGGACTTAAGACAATAGCCTGAGGAGACACTTCATCCCCTCTGAGGAGAGGTAAGGGGCCATTCCCTAAAGAGCGAGCCCAGACTAGAGCATACTCGTGTGCAATATTTGGTGAATTGGGGGAAAAAAAAAACTGTTAAATTGAACTAGCTGAGATCTAGCATTCATTCAGAATCCCAGAAGATATGCTTCAAAAACCCCATCTAAGTTTTATCTCTGACTGCGTTTAGAGACCCAGAATGTAGCAGAAAGAACAAAAAAACTTGACTGTCTCTTACTAAATGGGTGACTTTGGAAAAAGCAAATAACCCAAGTTCCCTTGGTTATAAAATGGGGGCAAATACTCATAGTTCTTGCCCGAGTTCTTGTAAGCAAAACCCTTTAAAAGTGGGGCCTACCACTGCTGCCATTTTCATGGTTCTAGGACGTATGGGGTTGTACTGCCCACAGTAGAACACTATTTTCAGCAAAGCTATTCTTACCATCATTTCCCTTTGGCAACAAGAATAGCCAGGTATTGAAAGGCAATTAGGAACTTTTCTTCATTTCTTACCATTTGAGTAACGCTTCAGCTTTGCCACCAATTTCTTTGTGCAAGTGCTATTTGTCTCGGGAATCATTGCCCAGAAGTCAAGTATACGGGTGTGTGTATGCTTGAAGGATGAGGACTTTCCTTTTGGCAGCTACTACTTTTGGCAATCTAGGCTTAAAAAACCGCTTGAGCTGAAAGCTTCAAAGGGAAAAGTTCAATGACCCCAACTGAGTTCTCATCTGCTTAGCAAATCAGTGTCTAGATACCAATAACGGCCCACTGAGACTTGTTTAAAGTATGTACTATTTCCCCTTCTTAAACCACTCAATGGACTATTTTGAAACAAACAATTCTTCCTTATTGGAAAAAATAAGCGTTGAGCCACACAGTTGCTATCCCAATTTACCCGGTAGATTTTCATAGGTGGCTAGGTGGACCCATTTAAGCTGCACACACACACACACACACACACACACACACACACACACACACACACACACAC
>JAJPUD010007965.1:12880-40874 GCA_023553655.1 Myrmecobius fasciatus
CACACACACACACACACACACACACACACACACACACACACACACACCTCTTGTGTAGATGATGTGGGAAGTCTTTCCAGTCACACGAAGAAAATGTATAGCACCCCCCTCCAATTCCACCCCCAGCCTCAAAATGAAAGGCTGCTGTGATGTAATGATTTGAAGTCAGAGGGCCTGAGCTTGAATACTGGTTTCGACCACTTACTAGCTGTGTGACCTTGGGATAGACACTCTTGTGGTCTCAAGTTTCCTATTCTATAAAATTAGTTCAGGGATTTGTAATCTTTTTCATCGTGACCCCTTTCCCAGAAGATTTTTTTAAATGCATAAAATACAATACATAGGCTTACAAGGGGAAAGGAATAAGCATTTATATAGCGCCTACTATGTTAACAGACACTGATTTTATAAGTATTAGCTCATTTGATCCTCACAACCCTGTGAAGTGTGTGTGCCCATTTTACAGCTGAAGTGACTTGCCCAGGATCACTTAGCTGGTGTCTACAACTCAGTTCTTCCTAATTCCAGGCCTAGCACTAGCAACTGCCCCACCAAACTTGGAAACCGATTTTATTTATTTATTTTTTAAAGTGATTAAAATGTTAAAAAGTTCACAGAATCCAAGTTAGAACTGCCTGGAATGGATGTTTCCTAAAACTCCATCCACACCCACCTCACCTGTGACACTTCCTGAAAACCAGTAAACCACCAAGAAGTGCTACAGGATTACAGGAGGTGCAAGGGGAACATTTGAGAGAGCAGGGATGGATGTGTGTATGTAATAAAGTGGAGGATTCAGGAGCAGCATCCTAAGGCAAAGTAACACCCTGAAAGGGCAAAGGCCTCAGCTCATTACTGAGAAGACAGCATTAGCAAGAGCTGAGAGGTTCTGTAACATCTAGAGAGATGTTTCAAGACCCCTGATATATCTGAGAAAAATCTGTCTGTTGAAGTTAAACTATTTTATTCAAAACACAAAGAAAACTAAAGTTATATGGGCACACAAACCAGTGCCTTCCTACCTTTCTGTCCCACTGAGCACCCAATGAGAAGCAAGAAAATTCAAGCCCACAATGCACTGCAATTCAACTTGTTTCAAGTCCAGGCAATTGAACTGGGAATTAGAAAATCAAACGGCTATCACATCCAATCAAACATTTTCTTTCATTCATTCAACAAGTATTTGTTGAAGTGAAATGGAATGTTCCCATTGAAAAGAAAAAGTTTTCAAAGCCCAAGGAGTGATGGTCAAGCACAAATGATCACTTCATGCATTTTATTGATAGACTATAATTTAAATTTGCAGTATGACATTTACATAGGAAATAAACTCCTCCCAAAAGATAACTATCAAGAATAAACTGTTTTAATATGGCCCTTCAGGGGTTTGCTTTGAAATAAACAAGTTCATTTTTAACAGATTTAAAACATTGTACAAAAAAAAAAAAGGAAATGCAATACAATCTCATTTAAACACAGGACTTCCCAACCAAAAGATCTGCTGGAGGAGAGTTTTGAGTTCAGATCAAACTGAAGGAAAAAAAAAACACGAGAAATCAGGGAAAGCAAGGCAGCCAAATAGATTCATTCTGAGCTCCATTCTGTTTCTGGAATGAAAGAAGGGAGAGCCTCTCCTGCAGGTCGGGAAGCCGTGGGATGACAAGCACTGGTTAGTTTTCACATGACAGACATTTTCTAGGCTTTGTGGACACAGACACAAAGCCAGGTTAGTTGTTCTTCCCCTTCCCTCCCCCCTCCCCATGTTCTCATGGGCTTCAGAAAGTTCCCAGGTTTGTCACATAGACCCAAGTAAACATCTACCCATAGCAGCACGTCCCCGAAGAAGATAAAACAGGCAGATACAGAAGCCAATTGCACACCTACTGGACTAGATACTCGAGAGTATGACTCGACCCTACTCCCTAAAGCAGCACCAGAACACAGGAGCTAAGAGGAGAGAAAGTCTCAGGGCTGCAGGTGCCCACACCAAAGCACAGCAGTATAAGGGTGTTTAGTACAGGAGCGCTAACTATTTAGAATGAAGGCTGGGGAACCTTGCAAGGTACTGCAGTAAGTTTACAAGACAAGGACTGGTAGACGAGCCTTGAAAATACCAAGGCACAGTGTGGCGTAATAGGATTGTTAACCACCTCTGCATCTCATTCAAATATATATGTATATATTTATATATATATATGTATATATGTGTGTATGTATACATGTGTTTGTGTATAGATGTGTGTGTATATCTATATATATACACAGACATACATACACACTCACATACACACATCTCTCTCAACCCAGGTGGCTATAATGCAACCTATGGTTGTGCTTTCTGAAAGTTGTTTTCAGAACAAAAAACAAATCCTCACTGCAACTGTATTTGGGAACAGATTCGAGACACTTGATTTGGTGCCTATAGAAATGACAAGAGATTGTAATCAAAAAGGTTAAAGGAACAGAATGCTTTCTGAGTCGCCTTAATGAAACGGCACGGAGTGCACCAGATGGCCAACCCCATACTCCAGAAACTGGTGGATGCTTTCACTTAAATCAAATGGTGCAAACTCCCTCAGGATAATTGTTTAGCAATTTTGGTGAAACCAAAGGCCCTCAATTTCCAAACTGGAAAGTTAAAGAAAGGGCAGGCAGCAAATCACCATCAACTCAGGATTCTAAGAGTTGCACATCTGTCTTTCTGCTCTTATCTAGGCGATTCACCATGACTTGCTGCCTTCTTGTCCCAAAGGTCACCCCCCCCACCCCAATTACAAGTATATGTTTAATCTACCCATAGCCAGGTAGATAACAGCACTGTTATTATTTACCAAAAAAAAATACTGAAATACATTATACCTCAAAAACAGGTGCCTTGTATGTTTAAGGAGATGATATAGTCATCAGTTAGGTCCATGCCAGGCATATTTTGGCTTTTTTGAACTGAAAAAAAAATTAATTATTTTTGACAGGGAATCACTTAAGGAAAAAACCCTTTAACAGCTTTTTTTTTTCTTTTTTCTTTTAAGGCAAAAAAAATCTATCTTATTTTTTGAGACTTGAAAGTCCTCCCTTGTTGGAAGTGTTAATAAAATGGCCACAAGGTGTCACTGTAAGCCAGTTCAAATAAATGACTGACCATAGAGAGAACAGCTTTACCCTATGAGACAGGTATTTGGATTATGACTAAGCCTAAAGATAGCTTTCTTCAAGTCATCCCCATTTGGTAAATAGAAATCAAGTTCAAATAAGCAAAATTTCAGACATCTTGACACTAAGCACCTGAAGGATTTTTTTTTTTTTTGGAGGGGGCAGAGGGAGGTAGGGCAAGGAAGGGATGATAAAAGAAAAATTACTTGAAATAAGGCCAATACCCGACCAGTTTCTAAAGATTCAGATGAAGGTCAACATCTGAGAAAACAGCTTAAAAGATTACTGAGTCAAATGAAATTCTAAAGCCTAAATATCTTGTTACTAGTGTGACAGGAACGATCTATCTCTTCCCCCCCCCCCCCACCAAGCAAACCTTCCAGAACCTCATTTAGATAGAGTGAGGGAGGTGTACTTTTCTGAGCAGTTATTCAAAGTGCTTCAATGTTAAGTGTTACTGAGAAAGCTTGCACTTGTAGAACCTAACACTAACAAATCTCAGTTGAGTTTAGCAATTGCTTAAGTCTCCAAACAAAAATCCTTCAAAACATTTGCAATTACTTAAAATTAAAACACTCCAGAAAATTCTTTCTAGTTTTCAGTATCTCCCCCCAAAAAAACTTAATAGTTAAATCTTATTTCTAGGGGTGTTTTGTTGTGGTCATTGGATAGCCAAGACCTGATTCCACTGGTGTAGGGAACTTCCAGCATGGAACTCCCTCTCTTCCTCTGCAGTAACAGTCAGAGTTGCTTTAAGCACTGAGAGATTAGTTAAGTGAATCTGCCCAGGGTCACATTGTGTGTGTCAAAAAGGATTAGAACCCAGGGCTTCTGGCCCCAAAGCCAGCTCTCTATCCACTATATAATGCTGCCTCTATCTTGTTGCTACATTGCATACAGACTTTAAAGAGAGAGCGCTGTTATGCAATGAACTAACACTAGAGATGTACAATGAAAAAAAGAGAGAGAGAGAGAGAGAGAACAGGCCCTTCAAAACAATAGGCAAGTTGGGAAAATATATATAAATTTTTGCTCTCCACTGTACATCTGATCTGACCCCAGCTAATGTTTGGGGCTTAAGTCAATCTCCATATTCCCAGTAAGATACATAAGTTACAAATTTGTAAAGTTAAAAAATAAAGTATTTATAATTAAGTCATAAACCCCATTCACAATCCAATAGAAGAGTAATGAGTGCTTCTGAAAAAAAGGTGCTTCTATGTTAGAAGCATCATGTGCATTCTACCGCAAAATAAAAATTCAAACTGTTTCCAGTGCCTATGGAGAACAGCTCCCACACCCACGTTCCTTAGTGTTAACTTTCTATATGAGCCGCTTCTTTAATACTTGCTAAAAGAATACATCATAGAAGGTAAAGACAGACGACTAGAGGTGCTCTGTCCTCATTGAGAACTGCTTCTATGCCTAAAATGTGCTGCATTTGGTTCAAAGCCGGCTGAGGGTGGCCATGTCCCACTTCTTCCCCATGCGATGGAATGCTCCTAGGGAAGATCATTTCTAGCCAATCAGAAAACCAGTCCTGCGGACTTGGCAAAAAGTGGCTTGTGCAGCCTCAGAAAAGGCAGCAAGGCTGTGCTCCAGAAGGGAAGGGAATTCTGGAGCTTCAACATCCAATTTCACTTTTAAACATAGGACAAAATTGGTCATAGATACAGCACAAAAAAAACCCTCGGCTCATTTAAAAAAAGAGAGAGAGAGAGAGACTGGATCTTTTGGACCTTCATTGCAATAGCAGCACAAATTCTTAGTAAACTGCCAGGCTAATGCTGGTTAAGGTACCTAAATAATGTCCAAAGCAGATTCGATTGTTTACTCTGAAGGACATTTGAATGTGCCTGGCCCCCTCAGCCCATATGGTGAGAACTAGGCCAAGGACATGGAGCTCAATCCCAATTTGAGCCGTTTAAAGTTGCTCTTTGTAAAAACAAAACAAAACAAAATCCTATTTCCATGAGCTCCCCCAAGGCAGAGATCTCAGGCGCATCTGTTGGTCACAAGTGGCACCATACAAGTCGTTGGGCATCATCACAAATCCTTCCCCACTACCAAGAAAACAAGCTACAGGTGTGCTTGTGTGCTAGTGGTAGACCACACATGGGTGGAGGAAGGGGAATCTCAGTAGTGAAATCCTCAACTACAGGAAAGAATAGAACGTTTGAGTTCTGAATATCAAATATAGCCCAGTATTATTAACACTTCAACAAACTGGGGGAGGGGGAGCGGTGCTTAACTTTTTAAAGGAAGAAACAGAAGATGGTAGATCTATGTTATGGGACAGTAACTAAGATAGACTGAGCATGTTGTAACTTTTAAATAGCAAAACTCTAAAGTGACAAAACCTCAAGGCTCTTCCACTCAGAGCACGTTTCTGTAGTAACTAGAATTCTGCTAAAATGATTTTTAAGTCTTGCACCGCCACTATCACTTTTGGGGCATATTAGCCTGTAACAATGAGAAAAGAGTGACTATTTCAATTCTGTCCTGTGTGGTTTGGTGGTGTTTGTTTGTTTGTTTTAAAAAACAACACAAAACAAAACCAAAAAAACACAATCAAAAGTTGCTGTAAATTCAACACAGTCCCTTCATCTACTCAAACAGAATAAATGGCATCAAACCTGTGTTGACCTCTTTGTGTAAAACTGGCACATTGGAATGACTACACCTGACCAAGTGCAAGTTAAGCTCTTCAGAGCTTTCTCTCCTCTTAACATCCTCCTACCCAAACCTATCCACCACACCTCCTTCCTTACTGATGGCATTCCTGAAGCTTCAAACATCAATGCAAAAATGCTCTTTATTGGTCTTGAATACAATCATAGGACTAAGTTCTGAACTTTTGCCCTGCTCATTTCAAGTTACTACAGCTGTTCATATAAAGAGTAATTCTAGATAAGTTGTTCTTGACAATCATATATGTAACAAATACAGCTTTGTATCATTGTGTGTTTCTACAGATACTGGCCCTCATTTGAAATGTCATCGTTTTTACATCTAAGCAAGAGTGCTTTTTAAATTTTCATTGAATACAACACTGAACTGGAAAGAGTATTGAGCCTCTACAAAAAAAGCCTTACGTTTTTAACCCCACCCCACCCCCCAGTGATTTTTATTTAAGCAAGCATAGGCATTTTTATTATTTCCACAACAAGATAAATATCCCAATGATACTATCATAGTTCACTCTACAGTGTGTGCCAGTGATTGGCTTAGGAGACAGCTATACAATTAGAAGACCCTACCTTTAGTGTTATTTACACTGACATGCCCATCTAATCTGTAATTATAACAAATTATACGATCGATTTAGGTGAATTTAAACTAATGGCTGGAGATGGTAGAGCTTGAATGTAAAAAACAAATTTACATGAAATCTCATTCCAACCTGGGCTTCCATTTCACATGGCTCTCTCCTGGATGGGATGGGGTTGGATCTTTCAAGATCAAAATGAAACTGAGAGGACCCATCTCTAAGACATCTCTTTTAAAATACTTAAGAGAAACCAAAATTATGATAAAATTATGTTCAACAAAATCAATACTTATTGATATTCAAAGTCAGATTTCCGGGCCCTAAAATGCTGCTGTTTTAAGTAGCTGGCTTTTATTTCAAATAGGAGTTGGGAAAGGGGTGAACATTTTATTGGAAGCAAAGATGCACTCCAGGATATTACACTTAACACCACTCAAAAAGTGGCCTTTATAAAGCAAGTGATGTCGGTATTCGGTTTTTGCCCATTGCTCTAAACAGCCAAATAGCTAGCTCAAAGTCCAGATCTCAGTTAGACCATACTTTCTCTGTTTCCAGAGGTTAAGACTGCTCTCCGACAAATGGGACAAGTGGAATTTTCTGATAACCAGCGGTCGATGCAGTGAACATGGTATTCATGAGAACAAGGCAGTTTTCGAAGCTTGTTGCCTTCAGTGTATTCAGTGATACAAACACTACAGGTTTTCAATGCATCACTCTCACCAAAATTTCTCATTGCCAGGTTGTCGATCTGTTCTTTGGTGAGTCCTCTTGGTTGGTCATCATCTTCCTCATTTAAGAGGAAAAACTGAGCCAGACTAAGAAAGGGCAAAGAACCACTTTCTTCAAATGTGACCGAATTTCTATCTCTATTCCTACCTTCCCGTCTAACACCTGATGAGCTTCCTTCGTTGCCACCATCATATAACTCAGAGTTAGTTTCCAAACTTTCAATGCTGGAGCTGCTACTGCTGCTACTGGGACCTCCGCCAGCACTAGTGCTAGCACTAACACTGCCTCCACTGCTGCTACTACTACTACCCAATCCGGCATTCTGAAGATCTGAGTCTTCGAGACTTGGGCTTAAGGATGGGCCACTAGGGTCCGTATCACTATCACTGTACATGAAGTAGCTTAATTCACCAAAACCAGTCATAATCTGTCTTAACATTGTCTGAATTGCAACTGAAGTAGTCTCGCTTAATCCTGTATTTAAGATTCTACGAATGGGAATTCTGATAGTGCTGACATAAGTTCTTACTCCTGCTCTCTCTGACCGTGAAAAAGTACGTCTAAACCCTCCACGTTCACTTTCATAAGTGACCGTGTTGTTTGTTGACTGAGATCTTGAGCGAGTTCTACTAGCTATGCTATCTCTCTGTCTATATTCGCCTGGACGAACTCTTCTCACTTGAAGATCAAGGACTATAGTTGGAGGTCTCTGTCCAGGAGCCAGAGATTCATTACTGCCACTGCTTTCTGAAGAACCTGATGCCTGAGGGATGTTTCTCATCTCAGAAGCTGAAAAGGAAATGGCATTTTCATTCGACAGTTCAGCTCCCATCATATGTTGTCTTAATGTCACATGCTGCCTGGTTCTAGAACTCCCCTCAGCCTCACTTGTCATAGGATGGTCAAAAGTCTGAGATGTGACATTGTGATGGCCTCTTCGGGGAAGCTCAGTAACTGAAATCAAAGGTGACCTACTTCTGTCGGTCCTCGCTCGGATCCTCCGCTGCTCTGGGCTCCTGCTTCTTGCTCTTCTCTGACCTCTGGGAAGAGGGACTTCTTCAGTTAATTCTTCAAGGGCATTCCTCTCGGATCCATGCTGTCTGATAAATGGTGACTCGGCTCTTGAATTTTCCATGCCGCTTGGGCTATTATTTTCTATGTCTTCTCTATTGGAAGGCTCTGCGGACGGCTCGTTTTCGTTCTCTGAATTCTGGGTCCCGTTACGGTTCACGTTTATTTCCAAACTGAATCTGAAATCGCCACTATTTGGATTAGTCCTGCTCACTGCTCTCCAAGACTGATTTCCTCTCTGTCCACTTCTTGTTGTATTTCCTGTCTGCCGGACTGAATTAAGCCAGTCGATGATGGAATCACTGTTAGAGACGTCATCTGCTGATTCTATAAGGAGAAAAAAAGAAAAAAGAAAGAAAAGAAAGAAAAAAGAAAAATAGGAACTACAAAAATTAGAACTATTAAAAAAAAATGCTGCTCCTTAACTTTTCTAAGACTCTCAAAAAACAAAATGAGAACTTAAAACATTCACAGTAGATTTCACATTGATGGAATAATAGTGACTTAACATGCATAGTATTAGCACCTAACTTGAGCACAGTACACAAGTGGATGAGCTCAGAAACAAAAAATGGATTGCTGGCTTCAGCTTCCCTACCTCCCACTTGCAGGGAAACACCATAAAAGCTGAGAAGCAAAGGCCAGAACATTTTTATGTGCTTGAGAGGAAGTAACTGTTCTGTGGAAAGGAACTAGCAAGCAATGGGAAAATTCAGTATAGTTGGGGAAATTACACTGACCAGTCCACTAAAAACATCCTATTTCACTTGTCTCAGAATTCATATGCATTTGCCCCCATTTATGTATAATTTATGGCCCCTAGTCAATACTTAAGTAGTCCCCCCTTTTCTCAATCTCCCCCAAATATTATATACCTCTATTCTCATCATTGTTTTGCTGTGGGGGACCTTCTTTAATTTGATGAAGTCTTCTCAGTAATTCTTCTTCAGTAATCTCACCTGAAAACAGTTTGAAAATATTGCTCAATTATAGAGGAAAGAGAAGTAACAAATGCTAATCCTTTAGGGATGAGATGGAGGTTGGTAGATAACCTTTAAAAAAAAATTACTTGGGGGGGGGGGAGCCGACAGAATAAAGGAAACACACTACTTTATTCTTTTGGGTCTAGAAGGCCTTAAGAGTCCATAATTAAAATGCAACTTCTCCAAGGAAGAAAGTCCTTTTGGCAGACCATGAAATCAGCTAATACACACAACAACAGAGAGGCGACTGGAGGGAAGGGCCTGGGCACATCAGCAAAGCAGAAGGGGCCAACGATTTTTTTTTTTTTTTTTTTTTTTTTTGCAATTTTGCCTTGAAACTCACATACTTCCACCCCTCCACCTTACTTTTTTTTTATTCCACAAACTCATTTCATTGTGCCACCTTCAGCATGTGTCTTAAGGTATCAACTCCTAGTCTTGACTTTGCTCATAAACCGTTTGCTTAACCTATCATCACTTGCTGCTAAATAGCTAAGGTTAAAACTCAAGTTAAGGCCTCCATTTATTTCACCCTAACCATATTCACAGAAGTAGGCTGTGTATATCAGAAACAGCATTATTAATCCGTGCACATCTGTAACTGTATTCACCGACGTAAGAGGGATTGTAGAAATTTAAGTCCATCTCAAGAAGCAATGCTTCATGTGAACCAAAGCACTCAGGGCTCTGCAGTCTCCAAATGCAATGTCCATATTACTACTACCCTCCAGAAAAGAGGATGACAGTAAAATCATAATTAAGCAACATTCATTAGTAGTCAGTACACGGCCAATGGTGGTAATACCGCTGTGAATGAGATCAGATAATACAAAGCAATAGTTAGTCAATTCATATAAACCCAAGTCATCTTAGGTAAGTCATTTAAACTCTCGAGAAAATGACTTCCACATCTGTAAAATAAGAGGATCAGACAAGATAACTTTGAAGTCTCTTCCAGATCTAAACTTCTGATTCTATGCACAGCAACAGCAAATTCTTGTAAATATTCATATACAGCAATATAATGGTTAAAGAAACTGTCAAGCTGAAAAATCAAATTAAACTATTTTCAGGTCAATAATTTATACATGTAAATCCTCAAAATTGCATACAACATACCTGGAGTACCTAGCAAATTGTTATCTCTCATAAGCCTATAATCTTCTTCACTCAGATTATTTACAAAGTGGTAGAAAGCTTCTTCCCGATCCAATCGATCCAGCTGACGTCTACGTTGCGCTTCAGACTGGTTGACGTTGCCTTTATCGTTAGAATCTGAGTTTTCCATTGTGATGGTTGAATGTAAATTATCTAAGAGAAGGAAGGAGGAAAAAAGATTGCTCATCTTGAAAACAGCATTCCGATCCACCTCTCTTTCTACCATTAATACTGACAGAATTTATCAGACAGGTAAATATATTCTATATAACTTAGAAATCTGCCTCAAGATCTGATGGTAAGAAAATAAGTTTGCTAACAAAGTCAGCTATCTCACAGCTAACCCTTGAAAAGTACCAGTACTAAACTTCTGAGTAAGTATTCAGAAAATACAGAAGCTCACCAGGAAAATTCAATAACTATAAGAACTTAAAGGAATATTTTGACAGGTTTCTATGTAGTCAGCTAGTCATTTTCCATGCTAATGAAAGTATACATTTTATAGAATCTAAAGACTGAATGATTAAAAAAATCAATTTTGTTTGGTTTATGCTCCCCTCTACATTATATTTGGATTAAAACAACATTAAAGTCAGCTTGCATTCTACAAGCAACCAACAAAGGTGGGGAGGGGGAAAAGGAGGAGACAGGATAGTATTTCAAATCTCCGACAGGCATGGAAATAAAAGTTCTTTGTAAAGTTTTCTTTAATTTACCAAAGATGCTGAGAGAAGTTCTTTGTTTTTGACAAAACAAATTGGAAGAAGAAAAGATTTATATGCATGTGAATATGGAAGCAGTTTCTAAGTATCAAGATCACAGAGCAATTGGCACTATTAGAGATAAAAACTTCTCTTTACAGAAAAGGGGGGAAAAAACCCAAGCAAGAAGTCTTTTCTTGGAATTACTTGACTTTCGGCCGACTCAAAAGCTAGGACCAGTTTTAAGTTCCTGGAGCTCTCTCCAGTTCTTCCTAGAATGTACTTGGAACTATTCTATCATCCTAGAAAAAAAAAAGTCAAATAAAAATTATGAATCTTTTTAAGATTGGCCACTGAAACAGGAGAAAAAGAATTTTAACATTCTTAGACTCAGTTTCCCAAGATAGTTAACAGAAAGATTCATCCACTTTGGTAAAACTGTTATAAAAATGTGTCATATTTTGTCTTATACAAACTAGATAGTTTGAAGTGACCTCAGAAAGAAAAATTAAGTTAACTTAAAACAATGGAAAACTCAGGGTTTTTCCCACTAATCCCAGCGTTACATCACCTACAACTAGAAACGGATTCCATATTTGAAGAAGTCAAGGGAGTATTTACTGAATATCAATTACTTAACACTAAAAATTAGGACCCCACAAATTCATATATGCTTTAAAGAATCTGACCCCCCCCAATTAACTTCTGACCATACTATTATGAACAATCTTGATTAAAAAGACAGCAAGTCCTCTATGAAAGGCCTCCTCAAAGAACTCATAGTCATTCAAAAGAGGTGGGCCTAAATAGCTCCTCTCCTCTTAATGAAAAATAAAAGGATTGAGAATGCACCTTGTGTACCAGTACTAGATCTGTACCCTGAAGAGATCAAAGAAAGGGAAAAAGGAACTCGATGTACAAAAATATTTCTAACAGCTCTTTTTGTATGTCAAAGAACAGGAAATTGAGGGAAATCCCATCAATTGAGAATGGCTCAATAAGTTGTGGTATATGATTGTGACAATACTATTGTGCTGTAAGAAATGATGAGCAGAATGGTTTCAGAAAAACCTGATAAAACTTATATGAACCAATGCAAAGTGAAGTGAACAGAATCAGAACATTGTACACAGTAAGAATAATATGGTGATGATCAACTGTGAATTGTCAACTACCCTGATCAAAACAATAATCCAAGACAATTTCAAAGGACCCTTTATGAAAACTGCTATTCACCTCAAGAGAGAAAACTGATGAACTCCAAGTACAGACTGAAGCAGACTTGTTTTCATTGTGCTTTTTTTTAAATTTTTTTACACGACTAAGATGGAAATGTTTTGTATGACTTTGCTTGTATAATTGATATCATCTTGTCTTCTCAATGAGTTAGGAAGGGGACAGGAGGGACAGAATTTAGAACTCAAAATTTAAGGAACATGAATGTTAAAAATAAAGTATGAAAAAAAATGCATTTTCCATACTATTGAGACATACAGAGCTTATCCACCAGTCTGTTCATCAATAACTTCAACAGGCACAGAAATGGGACAATGAAGAGTTGGGTCCAAAATCAATTAGGATGAAAACCAGCTGGATTATTGCCTCAGAGGACCTGCAAAGCCCTCTTAATGATCTCCAACTTTTTTGTAAAGCAAGGTTTCATCTTTTTAACACTAATATTCTACTGGTGGTTGTGTTTAGCTGTGAATCAAGTCTCAAAATAATTAAAAATGAGGTTCACTCAGAGAAATGCAGGCATTAAGACATAAATGAAGAATTAGACCTCAGCCATAACACCAAAGGGATATTCAGATTTTTCCCCCAAATAGTATTTTATTTTCCTAAATATATGCAGAGGTAGCTTTCAACCTTCACCTTTGCAAAACCCTGTGTTTCAGATTTTTCTTCCTCTCTTCCCTCCCCCCCCAAGCTAGGAAGCAATCCAATATAGGTTAAACATGTGCAATTTAGCAAACAAACAACAAAAAGGTGAAAAAACTATGCTTTGATCCACAGTCTCCATAGTTCTCTCTCTGCATGCGGATGGCACTTTCTATCACAAGTCAATTGGAATTGCCTTGGATCACCAACTCAGATTTTTGATGATCCCATAGACACATTAGAATAACAGTAAAAGCCCAGTTGAAGGGCATTAATTTGTAATGGACCTAAGTGGCACGATCATAGGAATTTGTCTAGTGCCATTCAAGAGCACATGAGTAGGAAATGAGAAGGCAGATGGTGAGGTTCATCTAGGATTGGGGTTTTCCTAAGCATGACTGGTGATAGGCTAGAGGGGCAATGGATTCAAGGTTAGAAGATGGCGTATGGCTGAACAATCAGTTCACAGGGTTAAGACTGAAGTGAAGGAAGTGAGATGAGATCAGAACGGAGGCAGCTAGATATAAGAAACAAAGTACAGGACTTGAAGGCAGGAGGGACCTGAGTTCAGATCCTGCCTGGGACACTTCTAGATGACTAGCCCTGGCAGAGTCACTTAACCTGTGTCTGCTTCGGTGTATGGGCCCTAATCACACCACCTACCTCCTAGAGTTGTTGTAGGAGTAAAATGAGGTAATATTTGTAAATTACTGTGCAAACCTTAAAGTACTATCAATATGCTGGAAGTTCCAAAACTCAGGAAACATGCCAAAGCTGTTGTAAAACAGAATAGAAAAATAAAAACAAAAACTTTAGTAGGTAGAATTGGAAAACATGTACAAATAAATTCAGCAAACATTTAGAACATAGCATATTTGCGAAGTCTGGAAGAAATTACCTTTGAAAATAAGGTCAAGGTAACCTAAGCATCATTCAGCTGCCACAACACGCTGTGCACTTTGCTTCTCTTTCCTCCAAGCTCTAAATCTGGAATTTGTCCAAAACAGAAAAGGTCAGAGTTGCCATTAAAAAATTCACAGGAAAAAAACATGTAAGTTAACTCATCAGATAACAGATTGACAAGCAATATTCTCCTTGCAGCAGAAGCTTAGAAAGGAGTTAATGAGAATTGAGAAAACCATGTGGATAGCTTTAGTGCTCTACTCATATCTTCCAAATAGCAAGACACTGGATAAACTTCTAGGAAGGCCAAGTGAAGATGGGGAAACATGGAGGAGTTGGAATCTGCAGCATTGGAAAGATCATCTAAATAGATGAGATACCAGAAGATTTCAGTATTTTAGTATATACATTTTATCCATAGAGCACAGAAAAACATAGCCAGAGCAGAAATGAAGAGGGTCCTTTATAAGAACATGTTACACGTATACAAAATGTTTAGAATAAAAAGGCATAAAAAGTGGAAATCCTGTTGTATCTGAGACCCGATTCAACCTTTTAACACAACCCCTGACCATGTGTATTGTTATTGTTCAGCTGTTTCAGGCCCATCCAACCTTTCCTGAACCCATTTGGGCTTTTCTTGCCAAGATACTGGGAGTGGTTTGCCATCTCCCCATCTTGTCAGGCAATCAGAGGTTAAGGGACTTGTTATGTATTTATGGTAGCTTCACGAAACATCTTTTAATGTCCAGCTTCTAAACCACCCAAAGGTTAATTATTTCCAAAGCAAAAATTCTTATCTGACAATTAGGATGGCTTGTTCTGTACCCAAATGGTAACACTTGAATGGTTTGGCCTTAATTAGCATTCCTACTTAGGCAGTATGGCAGTGGCTGGAGGAGTCAGGAAGCTCTCAGTGAAAGTCCTGCATCTGACACACAACACTGATGATGAGACCCCCTGGCAGAGCCAATGAATCTCTCTCTCAAGCCATTCCATAAGACTATATATTATGCTAGATGCTCATCTATTTCCTCCAAAAGATAACTAAGTATTTCTATAACTGTGTTATTTTTTCAGTAGAAAAGGTTAAAAAAAAAAGAAAAAAAAATCAAACTAGATTGTGGGTTAAAAGGCTCAATCTGAAGCAGCTGTGGGGCGTTGAACAATTCAACAAACCTCCCCGGTCCTCGATTTCCTTATTTGTATGACACAGACTAGATGCCATCTGTAAGGTTCCCTTCAGATGTACTGATTTACCTGACTAATCGAGACAGACCAAAAACCACTAGAATATTTGTTAAGAAAATAAAGCTTCCTAGATACGATTTTTCTTGCACAACAATGATAAGTTTGGAAATATGTATACATATATTCGATTTGTCAAGTATTTTAACATAATTAACATGTAGTGGATTTCCTCCCACCTCGGGGGCCGGCCCGGGACTGGGAGGAAAAATTTGTAACAGAAAGCTTTGTAAGGGTTAATGTTGAAGAATTACCCATACATGTTTTGCAAATAAAAAGCTTTAACAAAGAAAAAAAACATAAAAAAAGAAAACTATTCATGTGTTTTGAAAATTAAAAAACTATAAAAAAATCTAAAAAAGAAAAAAAAAAGAAAGCTTCCAAAAGAAGATGAATAAGTAAAATGTCAGCCTAGACACCAAACGCCCCCTCTTATTGTCATTACTCTCATCTTATGCCTTTATCTCCATTTTCCTGTTCTCTAAAATGGGTTGACTCATTTACCTTTTATCATGTGGTACCTTTTACCAACCCCACAACTTAGCACTCCTTCCCAAGAGAAGACCTTCACTGAAGCCTCCACAGCCAATACAACTAGAGTAACAGGTGGGCATTACAAAATTCACTCCTCCACCTTGAACACTGACAGAGGCAAAGGGAAATGCCAATAACGCTCAGGTTATGTTTCTTCAGCATCCTACCGAGCAAGGTAGCTAAGTTTGGCACTAGTTCCTGGTTTGCTGCTCTCTGACCACCAAGAAAGTTAAATGCAAAAAAGTTCGAGTTGAAATGAACTAAAGACAAAAAAACCCCACCGTGACAAAATGTTGCCAACTCACAGGTAGAAGCTGGTATGTGGATGGCAGGAGTCTTCCACAAATATTCCAAGTCACACAGAAACATTCATTTTACACTAACCCCAACCCCAACTGCAGCCCCCCCCCCAAGAAAAAATAAAGATCTAAGGAGAAAAAAATGTGATCTTAATTCTAGCAATGCCACAAGTTATCGTTAGCATAATAAACTAATAAATATTCCAGTTCTACTGCTGAGGAGAAAGATGATCTAATCTTATACTGCTTGTGTGAACTTTTTCCTGTTTCCAGAACCACCATCCTTACAAATAACTGAATGTTACTGACATCAAAGAGACCACAGAGCATCTGATAAAATCAGTTACTTATTCTCTTTCAAACTCTTCCCTCTACCTACTCATCACCCTCATTATCCTTTCTTTCTAAAGCTAGGTAGGGAAGGGAACATTTTTCCCTTCCAGAAAAGACAGGTTAAAAAAAAACAAGCCAGAAGCATGCCTTCTTTCTCCAAAATAGCAGTTCCATCACCAATACAAAACCCAGCAGTAAACTTTCATAATCAATCCTAATCTGGGTAAATAAATCCTTTAATTTCTGAGTATGTGTATGTAGCCATGCACCGCAACCCAAAACTAATCTCAACATTGGGTGTCTAAGGGCAACCCAAGGCTACAGGTTCCTTTACTTATCTCACACAGGTTGTTGTATTAAATAAGATACTTGTAAAAAGCTCTTACCATAGTGCATGGTCCTTTAGCACATGTGAGATAAAATGTTTATTCCCTTTCTTTCCTCTTCTCTTTCACCTCAGACCATCCTGACCTAGCAACTGAGTTGCCTGAGGTCCAGAGAGGTTAGAGACCAGAGTCACACAGCAAGAAGTCTGAGAGTGGGGCTTCCTGAGTCCCAGTCCAATACTCTATTCAGGGTAGTTGTCTCTCACAAAGGTGAAATTCTATTTAAATAGCCAAGGGATAGTGCAGATTCTTGGAATTGGACAGACTGGAGACATTTCTTGAAATTAGTGTGCCATGAAAACCTTGGTAGCAGGGAAATGTTAATGACAGAAAACAAAAACATGGTCAGGTCCCTGCCAAGGTCCCAGAATGCTTTGGTAATCAGGCAACTAGAGAGAGCAGGACTCTTCCTAGCTGTTTTTGGTCCCCACAGATGATTAATCAGCAATAACTGTCTTTCAGTTCCTCAAGTCCTTCTCTAATTCAAACATTCAAGGAGGTAACATGGGAAGACTTTCAGACAGAATTAAGAAATGGATCTGAAGCACAATCCCACTGGCTTTTATCTTTCTTGTGGACAAGTCAGTTAAAAAAAAATTTTTTTTTGGGGGGGGGGCCTTTAGTTTCCTCATCAGCAATATGAGTAAGATGGACAAGAGGATTTCTAAGATTACCTTTTAGTTTATAACCAAATGAGAAGAGACTCAGAAATTCAATGATGTCCAGGATCACAATTAAATCTGGCATTCTATCCACTATACCTGAGGTGTCAAACTCCTGGTCCTTTCAAGCCAGATTAAAATGTACTTGGAAAATATTTAACAAAATAAATAAAAATACAATACAACAGAGATAATGTAAATGTATGGTCTTCTAAGTCAATGAAACAGCTCACAAGGATCTTTTTCTATTTGAGTTGGCTACCATTACACTAGATCATTCTGACTAGACTTCACAATTCTATGGATCTCTTCTGACTTTGGAAAAAAAAAAAAAAAAAAAAAAAACACTACCCATACAACTCAAATTATTCTTCAAACTAATAAATAAGAGTATGGGGATTAGACAAAGGAAAAGGGAAAAAAAACATATCTAAAATCTCCTTCAACATGAAATGGAATTTATTTAGATATCTTCCTCCTTTTTCTTACATGTGTTCCAAATTTTTCACTATCCCCTTTAGGCCAGTTCCAGCCAAACAAGGAAGCAAGGACAAGTTCTAGGAACTGTACACTTAGACAACATATGCAAAGTTCTGCCACAAAGGAGGAATGAGAGGTACTTTCTCATCTCTTCTTTGGAGCCAAACTTGGTCATTACAATTTCACAGGATTCAGTTTCCATTATTTTCATTTACACAAGTAGCCAATGTTCTTTTTAAAACAAAATTCTGACAAAAAAGAAAAATGACAAATGCTAGAGGAGCTACGGGAAAATAGGCACACTAATGGAAGTTTGTGGAACTGTGTTAGTCCAGTCATTCCAGAAAAGTGATTTGGAACTATGACCAAAAAATTACTAGATTGTTCATGCCTTTTGACCCAGCTATACAACTACTAGGTCTAGACCCCAAACAGATCAAATAAAAAGGAAAGGATTTATATGGACAAACATTTATAACAGCTCTTTTCACAGAAGTAAAAGATAAGAAACTAGACTATCATCCATTGGAGAATAGCTTAAAAAATTATGTATATTAATATATGGATTCCATATGAATATGGAATATTACTGTAAGAAATTATGAAATTGATAGTTTCAGGGAATACTATATGAATTGATTAAGAGTGACATGAGCAGAACTAGGAGAATAACTTTTTTTTTTTTTTATGGTCAGGCTGTTTATTAAGGAGACAACCACATTCACAAGTTAGTCTATAGAAATGTCTGCAAATCAAACTTCATATGATCTAAAAGGACCGTACATAATGTCAAAAATGGACACTTGTACAGTCAATTTGATAAAAACTTAAACATAGTCTAGGATCATACTACAGATACACATATCCAGGGGCCACATACATATTCAATTAGGTTTTTTTTTGGAAAATGTCTGTTATAAAAGTGATAAAATCAGTATGGAAACTGGTTGAGATATTAACGTTAAAAATTCTCTGTGACGATTATGAATAGTCCCCATTGTATTACTATTTTTTTTCTTACAAAATGTGATTCAAGGGTCTGATAAACTGAAGAAAAAGTCAACCCTTAAGAGTGTTTTATATTATACAAATAGATTTTATAGGAAAATGATCCAGCAAATGCTTAAGAATTAAGAATATTTATATTTTTCTAATTTTTACACTTTTTATCAACACACTTACAAAAAATAACATTCAAACACTGGAAAAATTAAATAACTTTGGAAGCAGAGCTCAAAGCTTTCTGCTTACATATAAGTGACAATTCAGAGCTGTTGGCACAAAAAAAAATCCACATTCATAAACCCTTATTACTATATATCAAACATAAGTTAAGTAAATCATAGGCACTAGTTTATCAAATCCACATTTTTTCTGTAAGTCTAACCACAGAGAATCCTTAGATTTCCTCAAACAGAAAAATTGGCAGTGCACAAAGGCTTCCTAGTTTAAAAAAAAAAATTCAATTTTTAGGAGAATAACTTATACATCATCATTGTTTTTATCATAAACAATAAAGAGAAAAATTATTTTGAACAATTTTAGAATTGATGATAAACCATGCTGGAGGATTGAAGAGGAAACATACAAGTATGCTTTACCACTTGCCAGGGAAGTAATGGACCTAAAATGAGGAATGAAACCTTTATTTTTAGACATGGCCAACATGGAGATTTGTTAAACTATACATATTTGTTCTATTCAGTTTTTCTTTTTTGTTGTTCTTCAACGTAGGTGGGGAGGAAGGATAGTAAGAGGGGAAGATAAATGCTTATCAAATAAAATGCAATAATAAAATTCTAACAAAATGGAGGGTATTCCATGGAGTTTGTTATAATGGGATTTTATGTATTACTGTTAATCTGCAAGTGAATTCACCAAATCAACCTCAATACTCACCTTAGCAAATATTAAGCTATCATTTCTATCATGTTTCTACAAATAAGCCTTAAAACAACTGAACGAAAAGTGTGCCAACTTAGTGGAGTCCTATAGTTAAAAAAAAAAGTTGTTAAATAAAAGTAGGATCTCAATTTTCTTAGCTATTTTATAAACTGCATGTACTATAAAATAAATTCTAATATTTGCTAGATCTAATCATTTATCTAATCTAGCAGCAACTATGCACACTAATCTATATACTATAAAAATTAAATACAATACCTTATTGTTTCTTTCATCACTCATTGGATCACTGTAATACTTTCACACCTGTTCTTTCCTTTCCAGTAATCTCAAAAGCCCTAAATTTAACCAAAAGTTTGTAAAGATAAACAATTTGTTCCTGATTTTGTTCAATTTAAGCTTATCTACAATTAAGGAAACTTTTTTTTTAATTAAGAAAACACTAGATTTAATGTAAGTGATATCCCATAAGCACAAACTCTATAGAACATCCCTCTTTTATTGCAGTGAAGGGTGGTATGGAATAGAAGGAAAAAAGTTCTTGATTTTAGAGTCAGAAGACCTAGGTTTGAGATTAAGCTCTGCCATTTACTGTTCATGTGATTATTCTCCTTTTATAAAATGGGGACACAATTTACAGAAGCAAATGAACATAGTAACTTAGTGTTTAATAAACCCCCAAATTCAAGCTCTTAGGGCAAGAACTCACTATTTGATAAAAACTGTCAGGAAACCTGGAAAAGCAGTTAAGCAAAACTAAGACAGACCAACATCTCATACTGTATATACCAAGATCAGCTCAAAATGGATACACAATTTAGACATATGGGCAATATCATAAACAAATTAGTGGAACATGGAAAAAACTACCTGTCGAATCTAAAGATTGGGGGAAGAGTTCATGACCAAATAAAAGAGAGATTCACAGGAGATAAACGGGTTACTTTTGATTGCTTAACATTATAAAAATTTTACATAAAAACAGTGCAGCCAAAATCAGAAGAAAAGAAGGAAACTGGGGGGGGGGGGAAATCTTTGCAAGTTTCTGTGATTGAATACTATTATGTTCTAAGAAATAGCAGAGGGAATGATTTCAGAAAAACAATTTATATAATAACAATATTGCAAAAAATAATTGTAAAAGACAGCAATTCTAAGGTACATCACTACAACTTCCAAGGACACATGGTAAATAAAATGTTAGCTACCTCTAGATAAGAGAGCTAATTGACTCAAAGTGTATATTAAAGAATATCTTTTTAAGGGGTGTAGAGAGGGAAAGAATTTGGAAGTGGAAATAAAATTAAATTGAATTAAAAAATGCAATAAAATAAAATGAGGGAACCGAACAACATGATTCAATGCAGTAAAAATTAATTATATGCAAGAACTGTACAAAACAAACACAGTTGATACCCTGAATCTCTATAATGAATAAGCTTATAATCATAGGGGAATGCAGATTTCCTAGATAAATGACCCCTTAGTTCTTTTAAGCTTATGTGTTTGTGGAATATTTGAAGGAAGATTAGGGGGAAAAAAATGACTGGTACATGATGGCAGAAAAATAAAATGGAAAAGCTCAGCTTCTTCTTTCCCCTGCTTGAAACTTAAACACTAAATAATTAAGCACTTTGAAAGCAACCAAACAGAAGCCAAGAAAAGCGTTTCCTTTGTAAGTCTATCCTATAGAAAATCATAATCAAATAAAAGCACTGTTACTGTGATGCATCTTTTAGGACATGGTAAAAAACAAAATGATATTTCCAGGCCATAGAAACACTAACAATCCTCTCTCCATTTCTTTACCCTACCTTCCTGGAATCATTTCCACTGAATTTGCTGCCTACTTCCAACTTTAGACAATTTGACAGAATTCCCAAGTTGGAAAATAACCAGAGATGTCCAAACTATAACTGAATAGGGATCTATGCTATCTACAACATTCCTCTTAAATGAATATGCAGTTTTCCACTGAAGATGTCTGGTGATGAAGAACTACTTATCTCCTACATTCACTCCATTTTGAGATAGTTCTCATGGTTAGCAAAGTCTTTCTTCACATTTAATTGAAATCTGCCTCTATGAAACTTCTTACTGTTTCTAACTCTGCTTCCTAGGCCTCAAGCACAAGACTTACTTTCAATTACTTCAAGAAAATTCCCTTTCTCCAAAATAAACTTCATCTTCCTATCCCCAATTCTTTCAAATGATGTTAGAGACATTGTCCTTTCCTCACCCTGAATACCCGTATCTTTATTTAAAATTTAGTACTCAGAACTGATGACAAAATTTCAGGGGATCTAACGAGGCACATGGTCAGCAGAACAATTACCTTCCTCATTCTGGACTTTGTGCTTATTAAGACATCTGAAGATGATTTTTTTTGACTATCATATCACATTATTGATACATACTCAATTTGCAGTCTAACTCTCGTATCTTTTCCAAGTTAAAAAAAACAAAAAACAAACAACTTATCTAGTTTCCTCTTCCTCTCTCCTGTACTTGTAATGCTGTAATTTTTTAAACTTCAAATACAGGGATTAATATTTATCCCTAATTAAATTTCCACTCTCCTCAAATCTATTTTAGCTAGCTCATGTCCTTCTCTAAATCCACTGACCTTCGATGAAGGAAAACACTTATACTACCACCAAAGTTTGGAAGATCAATGAAGGAACATCTTTCTTTTACTTGATCAAAAGCACAAGAAAAAAAAAGGGGGGGGGGAATTTGTCCTGGGTGTTATTCTGTTAATATTCTTGCCAATATTCAGATAAAAGGCTAGATGGCATACTTAACAAATTTGCAGATGCCACCAAGTTGGGACAGAGAATATTAAAGTAATGAATGACAAAATTAGTACCTGCTAGAGTTAAAGACCCAATCCAGTAAATTGAAGTTAAAGAGGAATGACTACAAAGTCCAACATTTGGATTTTTAAAAACCAGCAATAAACATAGAGGAGATGTAGCTAGACAGAGTCCGTGTGAAAAAGATGGAGTTTTACATGATAAATATGGAAATATGTTTAAAAGAAATCTACATATTTAACCTATATCAGACTGTTTGCTTTCTTGGGGAGAGGAAGGTAAGGGAGAGAGGGAGAAAAAATTGCAACACAAAAGTTTTACAAAAAGGAATGTTGAAAACTATCTTTACATATATCTGGAAAAATAAAATACTACTGAAACAAGCAAAAAAAAAAAAAAATGAGAGTTTTTAGTGGACAACAAGTTCAATGGGTCAATGGTATGATAAGTCAGCCAAAAGGACAATGTGCTCCTAAAATGCATGAACAGAAACTTAGTGTCCTGTATGGCAGACATAATGGTCCTGATGTACTCTGCCTTATTCAGAGCAGAGCTAGAATATTTTGTTCCTTTCTGGGAAAAGATATTGACAAGGTGTACTACATCAAGGAGACTAACTATGGGCAATAAAGAAACAACAACAACAAAAAAAAAACAGGCCATTATTACAAGTGGTTGAAGGAACTATAGATGCCTGATAGAAGTAAAGAAGAAATGTGCAAGAGTTAAGCCTTCACCCCAATTTCTTCCCTTACAGTTGGGGACTTCAATATACATGCTGATATGCCACTAAACACCTCAATTCCCACAACTGAAATCCTTACTCCACACCTCAGTCACCATCACTCATAGAGTTCCACTTTTATGGCTAAGAACTCTGAAATTCCTTGATCTGATCACAACCTCACTAGTCCTAAACCTATTGTTCATTTTCACTGGGACCTCTAGTCATTCCACCCCACCATGCTCTCCCAGACTATTCATCAATTCTGCTCTAGCCTAATTTTCTTCCTTTCCCAATCTTGACATTTTAACAATAACCTGAATTTTCTGATCAATTCTCATCTCTAAGATATATAGGGAATCAATTCAAATTTGTAAGATTAAGAGCCATTTCCCAATTGATAAATACTCAAAGGCTATGAAAAGGCAGCTTTCAAAAGAAGAAATCCAAACTTCAATAGTCATATAGAAATTGCTCTATTATTCATTAATAGAGAAATGCAAATAAAAGCAGCTCTGAAGTTCCCCCTCATGCCCATCAGATTAGTTAAATTAATAAAAAGGAAAATTACAAGCTAGAGGGGCTAATGGGAAAACAGATACACTCATGAACTGTGGAGGAAGCTTGTGAATTGGTCCAACCATCCTGGAAAGCAATTTGGAACCATGCTTCAAAATCTACCAAACTGTTCTTATCCTTTGACCCAGTGATACCACTACCAGGTCTATAACTAAAAGAGATTAAATAAAGAGGAAAAGACCTCATATGTACAAGAATATTTATAGCAACATTCAATTAAAGAATTGGAAATTTTTAAAAAAGAATTGCAAACTGAGGAGGTGCCTATCAATCGGGGAGTACCTGAACAAGTGTATGTGTAACAGACAGAATACTAAGAATTATGAAGGAAACATGGGAAGACTTGTATGAATTGATACAGGGTTAAGGGAACTTTGAGAACTCATACAATAACAGCAATATTATAAAAACAAATAAATTTGAAAGATTGATCAACACAATGGCCAACTGAGTCTTCTTTCACAGCATGACTATTTTAGAAATATCTTTTGCATGATTGCACATGTTTAACTTATATTAAACTGCCTACCATCTCAGAAAGAAAAAATTTGGAACTCCAAGTTAAAGTTTTGTTTAAGCTATATTGAATTGTTTGCTATCTTAGGGAGGGGAAGGAGGAGAGAGGGAGAAAAATTTGGAACACAAGCTTTGCAAAGGCGAATGTGGAAAACTCTTTGCAAGTATTTGGAAAAATAAAAAACTATTAAAAATTTGTAAAAATGAATGTTAAAAATCATCTTTACATGTAATTAAGAAAAAATATACATTATTTTAAAAAACAAAGACCAAAAATTCTAGAAGACTTAAGATAAAAAATCTTACCCACCCCTCCTCATAGAAGTGATAGACTCAGTATAGATTGAAGGCTTTGTTTTCTTTTGGGGAGGAGGGGGAAATAGCCAATTTGGAAATTTATTTTGCTTTGTAACAAGGGTTTTATTTTTCTTGCTTTCTCAGTAGGGGGAGAGGATGTTAGGGAAGCAGAGAGGGAACTGGGAGGTGGGAAGGAAATAATGTAGATCAGAAAGTAAAATAAGTTTTTAAAACAATATACATTTGCACTATGACTTGTTCAATTATACATTGTTCTTAACTCTTGACCTTAATCCCTTGCCCCCTTAATTCTATTGCCACTAATGTCTGGGTAACCATGGCTGACCCCCACCACCCACCCACCTTCTCTATTCCTCACACACTGAACAGTAAATGAGAAAGTCCCAAGCATGCCAACTGGGTTCACTACAAATCTAGGCTATCTAATCTCAACTGTACGCTCACTACCTACCATGAGACGATCCTTTTATTCCCCATTCCTCCCGGCCCCATTCTCTTTATTGCACTCCCTACAGCTGTGTTCCAAACCTTTTCTTTCAAGCTTCCTATTCAACTCCTCTTCCCCCCCCCCCCCCCCGTTCAGAGGCGGGCCTCACTTCACACTTTACTGAGAAATTAAGAGGCTATTAGCCCCTTCTCCCCTCCAATCCACTCCTCAAATCCCTTTGCCATCATAGCCCAGTCTCTTTTTAGCTCCAGTATGATAAAAGCAGTGCCCTTTTCAACAAAAAACAATCTATTTTTGTTCTTTATCCTATACTCTCCCATCTCCTCTGGGAATTTGTCCCACAATCATCCTCCCTACCCTCTTTATCATTTGCTATTTCTCCTTACTGGCTTTACCCCTGCAGCCTACAAGTGTTTTCCAAGTCTCCTCCATTCTTAAAAAAAAAATCCTTCATTTGATCCTACCAACCCCTCAAGGTAGCTAACATCCTATATCTTTCCTTTTCACAGTCAAATTCCTAGAAAAAAGCTTTCTTCATTTACCTTTATTTCCTTCTTTTCTTAATTCACTTTTCAACCCCGGCCACCTGGCTTCTGAATTCACTCACCCAAAACTGTTCTCTCCAAGGGTAGCAATGATCTCTTGATGGCTACATCTGAATTTTTTTTTTCTCAGTTCTCCTGCTCCTTGGCCTTTCTGCAATATTTGCGATTGCTGACCTCCCCCTCTCCTCCCTGGATTTTCATGACTCTACTCTCCTGGTCAGGTCATTCCTTCTCAATCTTCATATCCTGCCCTCCCCTGCCCACCCCCATACATGGGTGTTCCTCTATGCTTTACCCTGATTTTTTCTTTTTTTTCCTTACACCCACCCTATTATTTCATTAATAATCATGATTTCAATTAGCCTCTTAGCAGATGATTCCCCCGTCTTTATATGCACCCAGTCTTTCTCTGAATGAGCCTTCTTCAATGGGATCCGCTATCCCAACAGCATCTCAAATGCAATGCAATCAAACAATTCTTATTTCCTGCCCAACACACTCCTCTTTTCTAAATTCCTTATTTCTGTTGAAAATATCACCACAGTTCCAGTCATCCAAGCTCATAAGCTAGAAGTCACCCTCAATTCTTCACTCTGTTTTTTACTCACCACATCCAATGAAATAAGAAGCCTTGGCGATTCTACCTCCACACCACCTCTCCCTTGGAGAACTGCAACAGCCTCAGCTCTCTGCAGCACACGGTCTGCACACACCACTAAACTGTCCTTAAGTACAAATCTAACCACAGACCCGCCCCCGCTCAAGAAGCCCCAATGGCTCTTGGGAAAAAATAAAATAAAAGTCAGCTCAGCTTGGTGTTAAAAGTCTCTCCAAATCTGGCTCCAGCCTACCTTTCCAAGCTAATTATACATTGCTCCTCATCACAAACTATCATCCAGACAAACTGGCCTATTTTTTCTTCTCTATATGTAATATTCTCATTAATAATGGAAAATGCATATGTAACAGGCATAAAAAACAAGAAAATTTTCAGAGAAGAAATGAACCTCCTAATGTACAGAAAAAATACTGATCTGAGCACTGGAAAATTGGTATTTGAAACTTGGCTCTGTTGCTAGCAAATCACTCAAATTCCCTAAACCTCAGTTTTCTCATCTATAAAGTGAGGAAACTTATGCTTATTGTACTACCCCAATGGATTACCAAGGAGAAAATTTTGTAAACTACAAAATACCAATATATATATACACATATACATATATATATATAAGTAGTTGCATGAAATCACATCAACCTTTTCTGGTAAAGAACTTTGTTTTTAAGTTTCAATAGAAAATTAACTTTTAAAACATTATTATATCAGGGCTAATTTTGATATGTTGTCAGACTAACATAACAATTGAATACCAAGAAAGTAAAAACTCACAATGGCCATTATATCAACTGTATGCTTCCACTAAGCAAGTGGTATACTGATATGCTTTATAAGTGGGTTCTACTTTGGGAACACAGACTAACAGGCAAAGCTAAAAAGATCACTTATAATTTTGATCCCAATAACTTTGAAGTTGAAATTTTTTTCTGCAGGCAAAATGCCAAAATGCCATCATCCAGCTCCTGTAAAAGAGAGTTAATAGATTAAAGAATGGATAACAAAAAACAGTTTAAAGTCAGGAACAAATTTCACCCATTCTATCCATATAATTATGCTAAGAGAAGCAAAACTGTGTTGAATGTATAAAGTCCAATCATACCATTTTCCACCCAAATCCAAAAGTATATATATATATATATATAGATAGATAGATAGATAGATAGATAGATATAGATATATATAGATATATAGGAATATATATATTGAATTAAGTTCCAGAGAAGGGCCCTTAAGGCCATCGAAGGCAACCCCCTCAGTTTTTCAGAGGAACTGAAGCCCCAATGGGCTGAGAGGACACTGAAAAAAAGAAACCACAACAATCACCATAATTCCACAGTACATTCTATATATTGCAATTTTTTAAATGCTCAGGTTAAAAGCAAGAAAATCCAGGGACAGAACTTTTCCAAACATTAGAAACTTCCAGTGTACTAAGTCTTACTATATATTGAAATTTTAAAATGCTCAGGAAATTCCAGGGGCAGAATTTTTCCCAACACTAGAAACTTCCAAAGTACTAAGCCTTACTATATATTGTAAATTTTAAAATGCTCAGGTTAAAAGCAAAAAAATTCAGGGACAGAATTTTTTCCAAACACAAGAAACTTCCAATGTACTAAGCCTTACTACATGTGGCAATTTTTTAACTGCTCAAGTTAAACGCAAGAAAATCCTGGGTCAGAATTTTTCCAAACACTAGAAACTTTCAATGTTGTAAACCTTACTACATACTGCAGTT
>JAJPUD010007965.1:40884-60903 GCA_023553655.1 Myrmecobius fasciatus
AGGAACAGGACTTTTCCAAACACTAGAAACTTGCAATGTACTAAGTCTTACTACAATATTGAAATTATTAAAATGCTCATATTAAAAGCAAGAAAATCCAAGGATAGAATTTTTCCTAACACTAGAAACTTGCAATGTACTAAGCCTTACTATATATTGCAGTTTTTAAAATGCTCAGGTTAAAAGCAAGAAAATCCAGAGAACAGGACTTTTCCAAACACTAGAAACTTACAATGTATTAAGCCTTACTACATATATTGAAATTATTAAAATGCTCAGGTTAAAAGCAAGAAAATCCAGGGACAGAATTTTTCCTAACACTAGAAACTTCCTATGTACTAAGCCTTACTACATATTGCAAGTTTTAAAATGCTCAGGTTAAAAACAAAAAAATCCAGGGAGAGGATTTTTCCAAACACTAGAAACTTGCAATGTACTAAGCTTTACTAATATACTGCAATTTTTAAAATGCTTAGGTTAAAAGCAAGAAAATGCAGGGAACAGACTTTTCCAAACACTAGAAACTTCCACGGTACTAAGCCTTACTATATATTGCAGTTTCTTAAATGTTCAAGTTAAAAGCAAGAAAATCCAAGGAACAGGACTACTAGAAACACTAGAAATTTGCAATGTACTAAGCCTTACTACATATTGAAATTATTAAAATCCTAAGGTTAAAAGAAAGAAAATCCAGGGACAGAATTTTTCCTAACACTAGAAACTTCCAATGTACTAAGACTTACTACATATTGCAAGTTTTAAAATGCTCAGGTTAAAAGCAAGAAAATCCAGGGAGAGGATTTTTCCAAACACTAGAAACTTGCAATGTACTAAGCCTTACTACATATTGCAATTTTTAAAATGCTCAGGTTAAAAACAAAAAAAAAAGTCCAGGGAGAAGATTTTTCCAAATACTACAAACTTCCTATGTACTAAGCCTTACTACATATTGCAAGTTTTAAAATGCTCAAGTGAAAAACAAAAAAAATCCAAAGAGAGGATTTTTCCAAACACTAGAAACTTGCAATGTACTAAGCCTTACTATATATTGCAGTTTTGTAAATGCTCAGGTTAAAAGCAAGAAAATCCTGGAACAGAACTTTTCTAAACATTAGAAACTTCCAATGTAGTAAGCCTTGCTATATATTGCAATTTTTAAACTGTTCAGATTAAAAGCAAGAAAAGCCAGGGAACAGGACTTTTCCAAACACTAGAAACTTGCAATGTACTAAGCCTTACTATATAATGCAGTTTTTAAAATGCTCAGGTTAAAAACAAAAAAATCCAAAGGCAGAATTTTTTCAAATCCTAAGAACTTCCAATGTACTAAGCCTTACTACATATTGAAAATTTTTAACTGCTCAGGTTAAAAGCAAGAAAATTCAAGGGCAGAACTTTTCCAAACATTAGAAACTTCCAATGTACTAATAAGCTTTACTATATATTGCAGATTTTTAAATGTTCAGGTTAAAAGCAAGAAAATCCAGGGAACAGAGGAAAAAAAAAAAAGAAAGAAAATCCAGGGAACAGGACTTTTCCAAACACTAGAAACTTGCAATGTACAAAGCCTTAATACAGGTTGCAACTTTTAAAATGTTTTGGTTAAAAACAAAAAAATCCAGGGACAATTTTTCCAAACACTAGGAACTTCCAATGTATTAAGCCTTACTACATATTGCAATTTTTTAACTGTTCAGGTTAAAAGCAAGAAAATCCAGGAAACAAGATTTTTCCAAACATTAGAAACTTCCAATGTACTAAGCCTTACTTTATATTGAAATTTTTAGGTTAAAAGCAAGAAAATCCCAGAACTTTTCCAAACACTAGAAACTTCAAATGTACTAAAGCCTTACTTATTTCCCTTTGTGACATCCCCTACCTTACTTCTCTAAAGTGTTGAAACAGAAGCTGAGTGATCACCTCTCAATGATATCATATGTGTAGGAAGCTGGACTAAGATGATCATTACAGTCTCTTGCAATTACAGGAATTTATGCCTGTTGTATGTTTTTGCTCAAAAGTTAGGTGAATAGGAAACTGGGTACTATGTAATGCTATTATAAAATCAGCAGTCAGAGTAAATCAGCAATTTGAGATATCTGAACCACTAAACTAATGAATGGTAGTTAGAAACAATTTTGATTTAAAGAATTCCAAAATCCAAAATGTTATAGGACTTAACTGTGGCTACACCATAAAGCTTTGATTTTTCATGTGGGAACGCCCAAGAGATTCAGAATTAAACTGTTTATAACTTAACATATAAGTCCTAGGGATCTAAGGCAAACAGTTAAGTGACTTATCTAGAATCATACAGCTAATAAGTCAGAAGTAGGGTTTTAAAATATATGCTTACTTATTCCATAAAAATGTAACCAAGGTGAGATGAGACTTCCATTTTCATAAGAGATTCTGAGAATCAAATTCTGCCAAACAATGTAATAAAAAAGTCAATATTCCAATAGCATTTGTCCACTTTGCTCCCCAAAGAACTTCCCTTTAGATGTTATTTATCAGTATTAGAAAATTATGTATATTATTCTCTAATTAGCAAAATTTTCAAACATTCTAAAGCAACTAAGACTATAAATTCTTGGAGAAGATACTAACCTGCACTGGCAGAGGGAGCATCCTCTCCTGGGAGTTCCCCATGCCAATGAAATCACTGGTTCAGTCCCTATTTCTATATTTGGACAGGACTCTTTAAATTCAGTGACAAATGAACAATTTTATACTTCTTTTTTCATTAACACCCAAACATTCTGCAAGTCATTATGTGTATTTTATCTTTCTTAGTGCAAGAAAGTTTCTCTTGTTTTGAATAATTAAAAAATTTTAATATATGGAGCTTTATATCAGCTTCCAAATTCTAATATTTAAAAAGAAAAAATATATATATATATGTATACACTCCTCCCAGACACACACACTCAGGAAGATCTTGAGTGAAATTTCCATTTTAAGATATATCTATGACTTTTTAAAAGAAATTATACTAAGGTTTTAAAAGCTTATTCTATACCCAAAACACTTAATGCTAAATTAGGTACTTTTACACCAAAAACACCAATAAATTATTTACATTTTAAGACACAAAAATTTAAATACAATAATTATGAGACTATTTTCTTTGAGTTAGAGGAAAAAATTAATGATTCTTAATTCTTTCTATAGGGTATGAAATTCTCTGACATATATAGAATCCAAACATCTGAACCACAAATCAGCTTAACGGTAAAGTAGTTAAGAACAAAAGCCCACTAATTAGTATTCAAAAAGATCATTAGAGAGATTGAGAAGGTACTATAATACAGAATAAAAATGCCCAATCTTACGAGTTAATGTTTCCAGAATCTGACAGGGGCCAACGTAACAGAAAAAGATTTGCCACAAAACATTAGCTTAGAGAAAAATCTAAAGGTATTGTCCCATCGTGAGAATAGGATTAAGTCGTCAAACAGCCTAACTGAAGCCAAGGCCGACAGACATTTCCCAAACAGTAATCTTTTTTTTAAACGCTCAAAAGCCCGTGGTAAATTTTCCCTCCCGGATCTTAAGAGTGTACTGTTACAATTTTGCATAGCTTATCTTCCTCGTGCTCAATATGGCTGAAATTCTGTTAAAACTGCGCTTTCCTGTCTTCAAGTCTGAAACTGCTCATGAGTCAGCCCGAACAGGGAGTGTTCCCTTGGCTTGTTCTGAGCAGATACCTTGTCCTTGATCACTGTGGCCCTTCAAAGGGCTAACCCAGTTACCAGCAGTTGAACACAATTGTTTTTTAAATCCTTTATATACAAATAGTCTCATAACTCAAACGCATTTCATTAGCTCAGATTCTACAAGCATAAATTTTTGGTCACTAACACAGAACTAGTACCAGGTATATCACCATACAGTTAACAGGTGCCTCTAACAAAAAAGGGGTTGCCAGGCCTAGGGTGCAAGGGCTAACCTGTGGAGTAATTACAGAGAAATGATGTAGAGTTGAAATGTGGCTGCTGTCTCCTCCATCTTGAAATTAATCAGCAGAAGGGAAAACGGGAGAGAGTCTAGTAACCAACCGGCAGGCCCACCAACAAACGGAGATTGTGACGCGATGGTGAACGCAGCTGGCTAGCAACAAGGCCTGCCTGCGTAATGCCTCAGTATTTAAACGCTAACTACTTAATTTTTTAACCCAAATGAAAAGCTAAATGTGACTTAATCCAACTCTTACCTCCCAATCGAAAAGCCCCACTCCTTCCGGTTTGAAGGGAGGGTAAAACAGTACTCTATCTGCCCCAGGGAAGGAATCCTCCGGGGCGGGGGGCGGGGAGGGGGAGGGGTGAGGAGGGTTGCTGCGGGGAGGAGCGCGGCGCAAAACGGGCCCTACAGAATGGCACAAAAGTCAAGCTGTAGACATTTCAAGGCCTTTGGATACCTGACAGTTTAGTTTCGATTCCCACTTCTCCAACCTTAAAGGGATGGAGCCCGCCCCCCTAATTGGGGGAACCCCCACCCCGAGAAAAGTCCCCTAATGCCAGCGATAAGAGGCGGGTATTTCATCCCGAGGGCTGCTAAACTTCGGAATTAGGAATTGGGGGGGGAAAGGGACCGCCCGAAGGGCTGGGGAGTCAGGCGAATCGCGGCCAAGGCCAAGGTCCCTGGGCTTCAACCGCCATCGCCAACCTAAAATGGCATCGGCCGAGGGACTTGGCCGAGAAGCCCGCCCCCTGCCCTCCACTCCTCTCGGCTCTCTTCTCCTCTCCCCGCGCCGATCCGCGACCAGGCCCTGGGCCCGCCGACCAGATCTCCGGGCCATTTTAAGAGGAGACAGAGGCGGAGAAGGCGGAGGGAGGCAAAGACGGTCGGGGCGGCTCCTCCGCGGGCTCCCCGACTCCCGCCCGGGGTATCCCCGGGCTCCCGCCCACCCACCGCCACTTACTAGGGGTCGCTGATGGGACGCGACTCGTCCGCAGGGCCTGCGGCGACTGTTCCCGCCTCTTGCCACCGTCGTCTGAGCCCGGTTGGGGAGACTCAGTGGTAGAGGCTGGCCGCTGCCCTGCACGTCGTTCAGGCGGCCATTTCCTTCTCCATTGTTACCAGGGAACCGCCGGAAACGACTCCCACCAAACACAAAGTGACGGCACAGCGCCTTGCTTACGCACGGCCCCACCCCACGGCCGTTGGACCAATCCGCCTCAGTCTCGCGAGATCTGCTTGCGGAGGAAGGCGCGTCAGCCGGAGGAGACTTCACGCCCTTCATGTGATAGCCTTCCGCGCCATCTTGAGTCGAGACCAAACCCTCGAGCCCGCGGAGCTGCATTTACCTACGTCATACCACCAGAAAAAGCTAGTTCAAAAAGGACGTGTCCTGAGTGGCCCTCCTCCCCCACAGCACGAAAGGGCCAGCCCATGAATTCAATGCCTTAATGGCCCGTCTCAGGGCCAAATAAGTCTCGAAAACCACGGCTGGTCGTTTGGGTCACCCCATGGCTCCCTGTCCCTAACCTTCTCTTAGCCTCCCATCCTCCACCGTGAATAACGGCCCTCAATCCTGTCCAGGGCTCCCATTTGCTATAACCAATCACTCAACTCATTTTAACAGTTCAGATATCAGTGAACAGTGATATGCGTTCTCTTCTCCAGCCCTAATCGGGAAAATTTTTCTAAATAAATAAACAAATTATTCCGCCTACTCTAATGACGTTCAAAATCAATATTAAAAGCATGAGGCTTGGGGCAGCTAGATGGTGCAGTAGATGGAATGTTGGCCTTGAAGGCAGGAGGACCTGAGTTCAAATGTGACCTCAGACTTAACCCCAATCTCCTCACAAAAATAAATTTAAAAAGAAAAAAAAGCATGAGGCTAACTGGCAATATGATGTTTTAATTGCTCCAAAAAAAAAATCTAATTTTCACCAATATCCTTCCCCCCAAAACCTTACCATTCCCTCACTACGGCATGGAAATAACTGGATTTCTCACAAACTAACCCAGCTGAACCTGGCTGTGGCACATGAAAACAAACAGGAAAACGACAGACCCATGAAGGTTTCTTGTGTGGCCTATTTTAGGACAGGCCTAGCTCAGGTGAGTCTTGGGGTAATTGATTCTTTTGTCATGAAATATATATACTAAATTTTCAATGCACTCTAATCTGTGTTAGTATCACACCAATAGATCCTTGAAGTTTTAAAAATAATTTACATAGACATGCTGCTTTAAAATTTAATTTTTTTCCCTCAGAACAATTATGTGGAGTAAAAGAATTATGAAGCTTTTTTTATAGCTGAGAAAATAGGTTCCAAAAGTGGCTTGCCAAGGTTAACACAAAAAATACATTAAAACCTATTTGGAACTAATTTTCAGGTATCTTTGTGATTTGATGTTATAAGTTAGAATAAGCAGGATCATGGCTTACATGATATGTTCTTCAGCCCCAGCAGGCAATAAATTGACTAAAATCTGGCCCACAGCAATCGCATTCCTAGCATGTAAGTTTTACATGGGGGAATCTGCCACATCAGCCAATGTTCTGGTTGCCAATAATACCACTGAGCAATGGTTGTTGATAATGACTGTGTCAAGATTATCACAAACTATTATTCCACTGTAGCAGAAAATCTACAAAACTGAGGTAACCAAGCCTGCAGTTGTTAATATTCAGAGAAAAACTACATTAGACTAAATAGGATGAGGCAGCTGGTTTCCTAATCCCAAAAGAAATACAGTAACTCCTTTATAATGAAGAAATTCTGGCCAAGTAAAATCATTTAAAAGGAAAAGTTTATGTTGACACCACTAAATAAATAAAACATTTATTTCATGAAGACAATAATCAGACTTAGGGCTTGAAGGGACCTCAAAGGTCATTTTATTTTTTCAGAGGCCCATTAATTGATTTGCCCCATATCACTGACATAATTAGAACCCATTTCTCGACTCCAGAATCAGTACACTTTCCCCTCTACCACACTGCTTCCTCAGGTTGTATGTTTATAATACAGACATGGTTGGGAGGAACCTGTTTCCACTGGTTGCTTACAATCTGTTGATTCTCTCCAATTTTCATATGCTTCAAAAAAAGAGAAGGGGAAAGAAAAGGCAAGTTTCAAAGGCCAGGAGTCTGAGAATACAAGAGTCCAGGAACCCAGGCTGGGTGATATAGCCAGCCCAGAATCAAGACCTCAAAGAGCACAGAGACCAGCAGCAATGTCACTTTAGATAGAAACTTGGTTGGAGCAATGCTATGAAAGAACTAAACTAGAACTTAATCCTTCATCAAATACTGGGGTGATATAAGGAATATTATGTCGTAAGGTGTTGGAGGGGATGTGGAAGTGTTTATATGCTTATTTTTTAAATAGCCCTTTGTAAAAATCAAACTGATATTAAATGGAACTGGGGTACTAATAACTGGACCCCTAAATGGGATGAATACAGCCAATGGGGATTTAAGGACTTGGTAGCTAAATAGAGGATAGATTTGGAGTAGGGAGAGACTTGAGGAAGAGGGACCAACCAGCAGACTATTCTAATAATTCAGGCATGAGGTGATAAGGGGTCTGTGCCACAGTGGTGGCAATATTAGTAGAGAAAAAAGGGGCATACGTGAAAAACATTATGAAAGGAAAAATTGATAGGCCTTGGCAAAAGATTGGATGGAGGCAGAATAAAAGATAGTAAGAAGTTGAGAATGCCATCTGTATTTAGAGTCTGGCCGATGGGGAGGATGGAACTACTGTCAACAGTCATGAGAATGAGTTCTGTTTTGGACATGTTGAATTTAATTAAGATGTTTACATCCAGCTCAAGATGTCAAATAGGCAGTTGGTGGTGTAAGACTGGAAGTCAGTAGAGATGAGGGCTGGATAAGTAATTGGAGAATCATCGGCATAGAGATGATAATTGAATGAATGAAAGTTGCTTCAATCACCAGTGAAAGAATATAGTGAATATAGAAGGGAAGACGGCTCAGAACAGAGCCCTGGGGGATATCCAGTATTAGCAGGCATGATCTAGATGAGGATTCAGCAAAGGAGACTGAGAAGGAGCAATCAGAGAGGTAGGGGAAGGCAGTGTCATGCGAACTTAGTGATAAAAGTAGATGATTAATAGCGTCCAAAGCTTCAGGATGGTGGAGAAGGATGAGGAGTGAAAAAAATCCATTCTATTTGGCAATTAAGAGGTCACTTGTAATTGTGGAGAAAACAATTTAAACTGAATGATGAGGTCAGAAGCCAGACTACCAAAGAGATCTTAAAGGAGGGAAAGGGACCCACATGTGCAAGGATGTTTGTGGCAGCCCTTTTTGTAGTGGCAAGAAACTGGAAACTGAGTGGATGCCCATTAGTTGAGGAATGGTTGAATAAGTTTTGGTATATGAATGTTATGGAATATTATTGTTCTATAAGAAACGATAGGCAGGATGATTTCAGAGAGGCCTGGAAAGACCTACATGAACTGATGCTAAGTGAAATGAGCAGAACCAGGATTTCACTGTACATGGCAACGGCAAGATTATAGGATGATTAATTCTGATGGACGTGGTTCTTTTCAACAATGAGGTGAATCAAGCCTGTTCCAATGATCTTGTGATGAAGAGAGCCATCTACACCCAGAGAGAGGACTATGGGAATTGACTGTGGATCACAATATAATATTTTCATTTCTTTTTGTTATTGATTGCTTGAATTTTCTCTTTTTTGTTCTAATTCTTTTTTTCATTTTATTAAAACTTTTTATTTGCAAAACATATGTATGGGTAATTTTTCAACATTAACCCTTGCAAAGCTTTCTGTTACAAATTTTCCCCCTAGCTCCCATCCCTCCCCTAGACGACAGGAAGTTTACTACATGTTAATTATGTTAAAATACTTGACAAATAGATATGTATATATATATATTTACAGTTATCTTGCTGTGCAAGAAAAATCAGATCTACAAGGAAAAAAAGATCTAAGAAGGGAAACATAATACAAGCAAACATCAACAGAGAGCATGAAAATGTTATGTTGTGGTCCACATTCAGATCCCTGTCTCTGGGTGTATATGGCTTTCTTTACTGAACAATAGGAACTGGTTTGGATCACATCATTGTTGACGAGAACCATGTCCATCAGAATTGATCATCATATAGTCTTGTTGCTGTTTATAATGTTCTCCTGGTTCTTCTGATTTCGCTCAGCATCAGTTCATGCAAGTCTCTCCAGGCCTCTCTGAAATCATCCTGCTGGTCGTTTCTTACAGAACAATAATATTCTATTACATTGAATTTTATTTTCTTTCTCATTTTTTTTCCTTTTTGATCTGATTCTTCTTGTGCAGCAAGATAATTGTATAAATACATATGCTTATATTGGATTTATATATATTTTTACCATGTTTAATATACACTGGATTACTTGCCATCTAGGAGATGAGGTGAGGGGAAGGGGAATTGGAACTCAAGGAATTGGAACTCAAGGTTTTGCAAGGGGCAGTGGTGAAAAATTATCCTTGCATAGGTTTTGTTTTGTTTTTGCTGAGGCAACTGGGGTTAAGTGATTTGCCCAGGATCACACAGCCAGGAAAGGTTAAGTGTCTGAAGTCATATTTGACTTCTTGGGCTTGTGCTGGTGCTCTATCCACTACACCAACTAGCTGCCCTATTTGAATGTGTTTTGAAAATAAAAAAACTTCAATAAAAAAGAGGTTGCAAAGCAGAGAGAATTGGAACGACAGATTTGTAATTAGATGAGGGAATTTTAGAGTGCGTTAATATATGGAGCCCTTGTTGGTGATGGGGGGGTGGGGTGGAGGAGCAGGCTATAGAAAATGTGCAATGATAATTGTAGAAATATGTATAGAAGAAGTGCAGATGTTTAACATATATTGGATTACTTGCCATCTAGAGGAGGAGGTTGGGGGGTAGGGGGGAATTTGGAACACAAGGTTGCAAGGGTCAGTGTTGAAAAATTATCCATGCATATGTTTTGAAAATAAAAAGCTTTAATTAAAAAAAGAAAATGTGCAAGTTGAGGAAATGAGAGGTAAAGGTGTTTGAAACTATCAGAATGTTTGTTAAAATCCTCTGGTATGAGGTCGGGAATCAGACAGAAGGGAAAGACAGGCACTGGCATCATTAAGGAAAGAAGAGTACCAGAGTTTTGATTAAATGGTAGCTATGCACTGGGTGAACCTCAAAGGAGGAAAAATTACTGAGTGGTAGAGGAAGGGAGGAGAGTCTGGAAGTAGCAATAGAGAGCGAAGAGGATTCTAACTCCCCATGTCAACCAGTGAATCAAGGGAATGAGTAAAAATGCAGCCAGTATTGGAAAAGGTAGCCAGGAAAGCTATATTATCCAGAACAAACCAGGTCTCAATCAAAGCCAGAAGATAAAAGGAATAGAATAGCAAAAGATGTGAAATGAAAGCAAGGTTGATACTTCCAGAGCACATATTCCAGAGAGCACAGTGGAAGGGGTGGGTAGCTTTAGAGTCTTATATGCAGAGGGAGGTGTAGATTGAGAGAGGTGGGAATAAGGGAACAATAAATGGAGGATGGATCTTATATAATGACAACTAGGGGTTTGGGATCACTGGGATAAGGAGAGTATGACTGAACTGGAATTGGGTTAATCATTGCTGAAAAAGATCAGGACAATTTGTAACATCCATAACAACATCCATAACCAGCCTCATGGTGGTATCTTCTGAGGTTGTTAGGCAACTCAGGTAAGGGTACCAGTTTGGGAAGTTTTTTCTGAAGTACTGTTTCTTTCCTATTCCTGCAGGTAGGCCAGGCCAGGAGATAGGCAGAGGGAGCAGGAATAAATGCCATCTCTATCCCCTGAAGGAAGAAAAGTTCCCTGCAAACAAGAAGTCAGCTCAAGGGATTAGAACCCAAAAGAACTGCATAAAAGTACATAAACTTCTTGAGGAGCCACACATATGGCCAGGTAATTTCTTCCATGGGCTAACAATGCCAGACTGAGAAATTTTTTAATGTTAGAGGCAAAATTACTGTTTGCTTTTTGAAGAGAGAAATAATATGGCCTACCATGTGAACATTAGAAAGGTAATTTTGACAGTTATGTAAAGAATGTTTTGGAAATAAAAGAGACTGAGGACAGGAAGACTAGTAAAGAGGACATGACAATAATCTGAGCAAGAAATGATGAGGGCCTGAAAGGGCTGGAGCTTATGTGAGTAGACAGAGGAAAAGTGTGAGAAATGTCATAGAAGTATAATTGAGAGGACATAGCAAATGTTTGCATGCATGGGGGTGGCAAGGAATGTAGGACAGGGAAGAGTCAAATATGATGCTTAGGTTTTGAAATTAAATAATTGAGAATGTAGTGATGCCTTCAAGATAAACAAAAGTTTGGGGAAGGGGTGAAATTATTTTTAATTGTTGTTTTAAAATATTTTATTTTTTCCAATTACATGTAAAGACAGTTTTTAACATTCAATTTTTTAAAATTTTGAGTTCCAAATTCTTTTCCTCCCTTCCCTCCCCTCTCATTGAGAAGACAAGCAATTTGATATAGATTTTATATGTGCAGTTATTCAAAACATATTCTCATATTAGTCATGTTGTGAAAGAAAACACAGACCAAAAAATTACATACACACACACACACACACACACACACACACACACAGAGTAAAAAAAATATGCTTCAATCTGCATTCAGACTCCATCAGTTCTTTCCCTGGAAGTGGATGGCATTTTTTTCATAAATCCCTTGAATTTGTTTTGGATCTTTGCTTTTCTGAGAATATTCTGTGACATTCACAGTTGAGCATTGTATAATATTGCTGTTTTATACACACACACACACACACACACACACACACACATATATTACTATATATAATGTTTTCCTGGTTCTGCTCACCTCAGTTCACATCAGTTTCTGAAAACATCTGCCTCATCACTTCTTATAGCTATTATGCTATTATGTATTCCAACACAATTATATACTACAGTTTGTCCAACCATTCCCTAGTAGATGGGCATCCTCTCAAATTCCAGTTCTTTGCCACCAGTTTATATTTTTGTACATAGAGGTCCTTTTCCCTTTTTTTAAATCTCTTTGGGATTTATATCTAATCATTATATTCCTGGGTCAAAGGGTATGCACAATCTTATAATCTTTTAGGCATAATTCCAAATTGTTTCCCAGAATTGTTGGATCAGTTCACAACCACCAAGAATGCACTAATGTCCCAGTTTTCCCCCACCCAAAGGGGTGGATTTATGGGAAAAGGTGATCCATTCAGTTTTGTACATATTAAATTTGAGGTACCAGTACCACTATCTGGAATAAGCTATCCAGGAAAAGATGCTTAGCAAGGAATTAAAGATATACAGGCAATGTTCAAAAATAAGATGTATAGATGTATAGGGTTTGATGTATACATTTGCCCAAAGTGACAAAGACAGGTAAATAGTCCTCTGCTTCTAAATCCTCTGTTCTTTCCATTTTACCACATGAAGATTTTAAGAATAGTAGTTCCAGATATGTGAACCATGTAAACTAAGTCATTATGTCAAAGGATAAGATGATTTGTTGAGTCATTTCAGTCATGTCCAACTTTTCATGACTCCATTTGTGTTTTTCTGGGCAAAGATAGTGGAGTGGTTTGCTATTTCCATCTCCAACTCACTTTACAAATGAGGAACTGAGGTAAACACTGTGAAGTTACATGCTCAGAACCAGCTAGTAAGTGTCTATCTAAGGCTGGATTTAAACAAGATTCCCAATCCCATGACCAGTGCTCTATTCACTGGGTCACCTAGTAGCCCTGTAGATATTACAGCTGCTAACATATTAGGATGCCCAAGTGAATAAGATGGGAACAAAGAAAATTTAGTAAAACTTTTTCATTCTCATTTCCTTATGTTCTATGTCTTCCTTTTTCTTTCTCTCTTTGGCTCACTTTGTCTCTCCCTCTCTTCTTTCTCTCTTAACTAGCCCCAAGGAAAAAACTTTGACATTTTTCAGCATGTTTATATTTATTAAGGACTGATTGATTGAATTAAGGTTTATGTCCACCATCATTAATTTTAAAAGCATGTGGGTTGAATGTTTTATATTAATCTAATAAAAATCAAATTAATTTGCTTTTTACTTATATGCCATCCCCAATTCACTTTTTTATCTCTGGCGGGGGTCAGTGTCCTCAGTAGGAAAAATTATTTAAAAGCTTCTATTCCCTTAAATGCTTTCTCTTTTCCTTAGATGAACTCAGTGTTTTAAGGATTCACGGCCTCATTTTCTCCAAGAAGCTGTGCTGTACTTTCTTTATAAATCAACACCCACTAAGCATCTGCTTAGTTTATTTAGCTTAAACACCACCCTCAATACTTAAAAGAAGTTTTCATTTTAGGAATAAGTGTAACATGGTTGACTGGTCTCACTCCTCACTGCCAGGCCTGTTAAAGTTCCAAGGTATCCTGAAGGGGTTAGAGTATATCTCTTCTCTACCACTGGCTTAGCCCCTACTAGCTGTGTCTCCCCCAATTTAGGAACCCAGTAACTAATACCCCAATTCCATTTAAATACTAAACATTTTTTAAGGTGTAAAAGACTGTCTTTTACAAAGAGCTATTTACTTCACAGATAGAGGAAGAACAACTATTCTCCTTTGGAGAAATATCTTGGATATTATACCTTTGGAGGCATAATTTCTCTTATAGCATCTTGGTGGGTTAGGCTCATCACTTAGTTGAGTTCCTACATACTATCAGGCCCCCTCCCCCAAATTCATATCCAAAGCCACTGATCTAGGACCCTACAAGGCACGGAGAGTAGGCTAGCTGTAACATCTGGCTTGGATTCCTATCCTCCTAAATTCCCATAGCTTGAGCTCTTGATCCAGAAAGGAATCTTCTCCAAGCTACTTAATGTCTTTAAGTCTCAGCATCCTCATCTCTAAAATGAAGGAATTGAATTGTTCAGTGATGAAGAAAGCCATATACACCCAGAGAGAGGGATATGAATGTGGACCACAACATAACATTTTCATGCTCTCTATTGATGTTTGCTTGCATTATATTTCCCTTCTCAGATTTTTTTTTCTTGTAGATCCAACTTTTCTTGCACAGCAAGATAACTGTAAAAATATGTATACACATATTCTATTTGTCAAGTATTTTAACATAATTAACATGTAGTAAACTTCCTGCCATCTAGGGGAGGGTTGGGGGATAGGGGGGGAAATTTGTAACAGAAAGCTTTGCAAGGGTCAATGTTGAAAAATTGCCCATACACATGTTTTGCAATTAAAAAGCTTTAATAAATAAATAAATAAAATGAAGGAATTGGACTTGCTGATCCTTAATGTGTCCCTTCTGGCTCTAAATCTATGATTCTATGATTGCCTTTTTTTCCTTCCACAAAGGTTGTTATAATTATTTGTGTACTTCTGTCTTCCCCCTACCCTCTATATTATAAGATCCTTCACAACATGGTTGAGTATATCTTTGTAGAGGCAGTGTAGTATAATCTTTTCTCCTCTCTGGACCTCAGGCTCCTCAAAGGTGAAATGGAGGGTTGATCTAGGTCACGGCTTCTGAAACTTTTTCCACTCTTGACCCCTTTTCACCCAAGAAATTTGTACATGACCTCGAGTATAGAGGTAAAGAAAACAGGATACAAAGAAAACATTTACTAATAATAAATCATAATTTTGTGACTCGCTGCATTCAGTTACAAGACATCATATGGGGTTGTGACCCACAGTTTAAGAAATTAGAGACTAGATGATTTAAGGTCCCTTCAAACTCTAAATCCTATGAATTTGTATGTATGTACAGCACATTACACGGTCTTTTTAAAATTTTTATTAAAGGTTTTTAATTTTCAAAAGATACGCATGAATAATTTTTCAACATTAACCCTTGCAAAACCTTGTGTTCCAATTTCCCCCCCTTCCCCCACCTCCTTCCCTAGAGAGCAAGTAATCCAATATATATATACAAAGTCTTAAATGTTTGTTCTAAGAATGAACAAATAAGTTGTCATTCTCCACTAAAATGCATTCTAGAAACAAAGTATACTATAACAAATATTCTAGAACAGATAATCAAACAGTAGAAATGAAATTTCTGTTGTCTGGTTAATTATATTAGTAGTGGGAGGAGCTCACATTTACTTCTCTGGTATTCCAGATATTACTTCAGATATTACAGCAACAGTGATGGATCATTGAGGATCATTCCTTCCTTTACATTCTGTTCTTTTTGTGAATATAAAAATAACCTGCCTAATGAAGCAATTCTGAGTATTGAAGTCAATGCTGACTTATATGTCCAAACATAGATTTCAGATTTGGGCTTAGAATGTACAGGACAATTTTTCAATTTGTACAGTAAAAGCTACAATAAGAACATCTAGGTAGCATAGTGAATAGAATGCTGAGCCTAGAGTCAGGAAGACTCATTCTGAGTTCAAATTTGACCTCCAACACTTACTAGCCTTGTGAACCTGGGCAAGTCACTTAACCCTATTTACCTCAGTTTCTTATCTGGAAAATGAGCTAGAGAAGGCAATGGCAAACCACTCCAATATCTCTACCAAGAATACTCCAAATGCAATCATGAAGAGTAAGACAATGCCCGGTGAGCCTAATCAATAATCATTTCTTAAGTATCTACTGTGGATTGTGCTAGGTGCTTCATTAGTCATTTTTCACTCATGTCTTACTCTCACATTCTTTGGCTTATTATACCACCCATCCCCCATCTAAGGCCAAAGCTCAGGTCATCTATCTGTGTTTCTATTCTATCTACCACGTGGTATCAATAGTCATTTCTCTTCCTTTTCCCCTAATCTTTTCAGAGATAGATTACAGTAGACCCGACCTGACCTGCATCTGGGAAGAGAAGAACAAATAAGAGTTTTTTCTTACTAAGAGGCTAGCAAAGACTGCTCCATCTGCTCCAAAGCCCCCAGTCCTTTAGTGCTGAGTCATCCATGGCTACTGAAAGGAGCTAGGGGGCTTTATCATCCCCCATGTAGCTAAGCATTGAATTAGAACACATGATTTACAGGAAGCAGACAGGGTAGTTCTGTGCATACCCTGTTATATAGAGACAGAGGACTTGTATTTAGAGAATATATACCCATATTAAACAGTGAAGTAGAGGTTTATAATGTGATAGTAGAGATGATACTGACTATGCAACCTCTACTTTTAAGTAGAGATGCATAGTCATTTGTGTACATTATCAACCTCTACTTAAAAAGAAACCCTTTCATAGTTCAAACAATTAACTAATAAGAAACCTATGCATTACGTTATACAATCCATTCATTCCCCATAATCTCTGAAAGCTACTCCTAGAGCCCTAAGGGAAAAATGTACCAGAGCTCAGTATACTGACTGGTTAGGGAAATTCGGAGTTTGTTTAGTTGTCTCAGAGCATGGGCTTCAATATTCTTCCTTATACTTTGCTTATCTGTGTACAGGTTGTTTACCATTTCCCACCAACATACTCAATTTCCAGTCTAGTAGAATATATATATTCTTTGAGGTAAGGGGTTGTATTATTTGTTATTCTTGTGTAAGGAACCCCAACATACCTAGTAGGTCTTGAGACCATTATTGCATTATAGCTTATTTCAATAGTTGAATATAATAACACTGACTTTGATCCTCTGAGAAAGGTTAAATTGTATTTAGTATTCTATGTTTATCTTTTGTGGTTTTGTTGGAATCCTTCAAATTTTTGAGGGGATATAGGCTGGCAATTTGATAGGCAGAATTTGACAAATGTTAAAAGGAATTTTTAACCCCAAGTCAAATAGTTGGCATGGGCTAAGAACTTCAAGCAATAGAGTCAGTCAAAAGATGAAAATTAATCTTAACCAGAGGGCTTCTGCCTGCTGCTTGGTGGAGTGTGAATGTCCAAGTTTCCATGCTATGCCCTGGGGCTGTGTTATTAACAGAGCAGTAACTAGCAGCTGAACTCAAGCATATAAATAGTGAAGATCAGCAGATGTTAACAGAGAGCAGCTCCTTAAATATGGCAATTGCAAATCAGTCCACATGACCAATGGAAAAGCCTGGTAGAGATATGACACTTCAACAGAGAATGGAGACATGATACCCAGCAAGAAATAGAGATTAGAGCACTAGATCACTGGAAAATATCAATAGTTCTGCAGCATCAATGATATAAAATGCCCTGGCCACACATGGACTTCTGTAAGTGAGCTCCTTTTATGTACTCAGGTAACATGGATCACCTCCATACATGTTTCATATGTGTCTCATCCTTCATGTATCCTGGTCACAAGTGTTTTCTGCATGTGTACATTCCCCCTTCCTATACTGGCGCGTATATTAACCTTGTGTTCTCCTGTGTATATGGGGATCCTATTATGTTCACTTAATTTTACAATGCTGTTTAAGAGTCTTGCTTTGAGCCATGTCCTTTTTTGGTTGGCTTAGTAAAAATAAACATCAGCGGGGCCTTGTAAGTTATGAGTGGGTAGCTTTCTGAGGGCTGACATGTGAGGGACACCTCAGTTGCTGTCCTTGTATCCCTTCTGCCTACCATGGTATCTTGAATATAGTAAACACTTTAGTAATTGTCAAGTGGAACCCTGAACATCAGGAAGAAGTTAAATTGTGTACAGTATCCTATATTTTAGAAGTCAGGGACATGGTTTTAGTAAAAGTTTCATCATTTGGCAGAGCCAAGATGGTAGATTAAAGGCAGAGACTCGCCTGAGTTCTCCCAATTTCCCCTCTACAACTTAAAAATAATACTTCAAAATGAATTCTGGAGCAACAGAACTAATAAAAGGACGAAATGAAATAATTTTCTAGCCAAAGAAAACTTAGAAGGCTATCTCCGTGAGGTGAGAGTAGAGTACAATCCAGCACAGGCCATACTTCAGCAAGCCAGAAGCAAGTCTTGGGGAGTGACTGAATAAGCAGCAATGGCTTCTGGAGCTCTTAGCCCACAGCTGGTAAGAGAGTTGAACAACTGATGAGAAGGAGATTGCAGGATACTCTTTGCTTGCAATAGGTGCAAGACTTTGTTGCATTGCCCATATGCAGTTCTAAGTCATAGTCTCAGAGCAAGGATTAGCACACTAGAGCACATAGTCACAGGGAAGCAGGGATCTTGCTCATAGTTCTAGGGCAAAATAGTGCTTTTGATTACTCACAAACCAGAACACAAGCCCCAGGAGCAGTGTCCATAACTCTCCTTAGATCATACCTCCTTGGAAGAACTGGAAACTCACAGACCCCCAGAACTAGGTTTAATAGCAGCAGCTGTCCCTGAAGCTTGGGACAATTCCTCCTCCACCTCAGGAGCAGAGCTCAATTTTAATATAAAGTTAAAATTCATTGCAAGCAACAACAACAAAAAAGAACCAGATCATAGAAATTTGCCATAGGAACAGGAAAGGTCAAAAGACAATTCAAAAGAAGACAAAAAGGGGCAGCTAGTTGGTGTTCTGGATAGAGCACCAGCCCTGAAGTCAGGAGGACCGGAGTTCAAATCTGACCTCAGACACTTAAGGCTTACTGTGACCCTGTGTGAACTTGGGCAAATCACTTAACCCCAATTGCCTCAACCAAAAAAAAAAAAAAAAAAAAGGACAAAAAGTCAAAACATCTACTTCAGAACCTCAAAGAAAATGTGTATTGAAGAGGAGAAAAGAGAAAATTGAAAGAAAGAAGTGTGAAGTAGAAACACCTCCAGGCTAGTTGTGCTGAAACAGCAAGCTGTTGAACCCTGGGGCTAGCTAGGTTAGGAAGCAGCCTAGACTTTTTTTACTGATCAGAAAGCATGGGGAGTTGGGAGTCTGATTCCTAGAAGATTAGGGAAGCTTTGCTGATAAGGAACACCAGGCCCAGTTGTGTTAACAACATGTGGTCCTGGGTAAGAAGGAATCAGCACACATCCAGTGAGTGTAGAAACAGTGAGCAGGGAATGTTGCTGGCTTTGGGCACTTATAGGAGAGCAGAGTTCTTGATTTTGGGTTGTAGGCCAAAGGGGAGAATTAAAGGAGGGCCTGAGGTCAAAGGCACCACACCCCAAACTCCATGAATAGAGGTGATTATACAATAATCTGGTACAAAATGAGCAGCAAAGGAGACAGAATTCAGCCATAGAAAGTCAGGATGGGAATAGAGAAGACCAGAGTTCATCTTCAGAGGAGGGTACTGAATTGTTTTTTAGCAATAGCTTTTTATTTTCAAAATACATGCAAAGATAGTTTTCAGAATTCACCTTTTTTATTAATTAAAGCTTTTTATTTGCATAACATATGTATGGGTAGTTCCCCAGCATTGATCTTTACAAAGCTTTCCATTACAAATTTTACCCCCTAGTCCTCTCCCCTCCCCTAGATGGCAGGGAGTCCACTACATGTTAATAATGTTGAAATATTTGACAAGTTATGCAAGAAAAATCCTATCTACAAGAAAAAAAAGAAAATCAGAGAAAGGCAACACAATGCAAGCAAGTATCAACAGAGATCATGAAAATGTTACGTTGTGGTCCATATTTCATATCCCTCTCTCTGGGTGTATATGGTTTTCTTCAGTGAACAATTGGAACTAGTTTGAGACAATTCTTTGTTGCAGAGAGCCTTGTCCATCAGAATTGATCATCATGTAATACTGTTGTTACTGTGTATGATGATCTCCTGGTTCTGCTCGTTTCACTCAGCATCCGTTCATGCAAGTCTCTCCAGGCCTCTCTGAAATCGTCCTGCTGGTCATTTCTTACAGAACAATAATATTCCATAACATTCATATACCATAATTTATTCAGCCACTCTCCAATTGATGGGCATCCCTTCGGTTTCCAGTTTCTAGCCACTACAAAAAGGGCTGCCACAAACATTCTTGCACATGTGGGGCCCTTTCCCTCCTCTAAGATCTCTTTGGGATATAGATAGGCCCAGTAGAAATACTGCTGGGTCAAAGGGTATGCACAGTTTGACAACTTTTTGAGCATAGCTCCAAATTGCTCTCCAGAATGGTTGGATCCGTTCACAGTTCCACCAACAATGTATTAGT
>JAJPUD010007965.1:61003-86088 GCA_023553655.1 Myrmecobius fasciatus
ACCACTTATCTATTGAAGAGTGGCTTGAATTCTTATATATATGAGACAATTCTCTATATATTTTAGAAATGAGGCCTTTATCAGAACCATTAAATGTAAAGATGATTTCCCAATTTGATGCTTCCCTCCTAATCTTGTCTGCATTAGTTGTGTGTGTACAGAAACTTTTTAATTTAATATAATCAAAATTATCCATCTGGTGTTCAATTAGGAGTTCCAGATCTTCTTTGGACATAAATTTATTCCACCTCCACAGGTCTGAGAGGTAAACTATATTACGTTCCTCTAACTTGCTTACAAAGTCCCTCTTTATATCTAGATCGTGAACCCATTTAGATCTTATCTTGGTATGTGGTGTTAGGTATGAGTCAAGCCCTAATTTCTTCCACACTAGTTTCCAATTTCCCCAGCAGTTTTTGCCGAATAGTGAGTATTTATCCCAAAAGCTGGGGTCTTTGGGTTTATCGAACACTAGATTGTTAAGGTTATTGCCTAGATTGTCCTGATATCCTATCCTGTGCCACTGATCGACTGCTCTATTTCTTAGCCAGTACCAAACGGTTTTGATGACCACTGCTTTATAATATAGTTTTAGATCTGGTACAACAAGGCCACCTTCATCTGCCTTTTTTTTTCATTAATCCCCTTGAAATCCTTGACCTTTTGTTCTTCCAAATGAACTTTGCTACTATTTTTTCTAGATCTGTAAAATAATTTCTTGGGAGTTTGATTGGTATGGCACTAAATAAGTAGATTAGTTTGGGTAGTATTGTCATTTTTATTATATTCGCTCTGCCTACCCATGAACACTTAATATTTTTCCAATTGATTAGGTCTGATTTTATTTGTGTGGAAAGTGTTTTGTAGTTTAGATCATATAGTTTCTGACTTTTCCTTGGAAGATAGATTCCCAAATATTTTATCCTATCATCTGCTATTTGGAATGGAATTTCTTTTTGTATCTCTTGCTGCTGAACTTTGGTAATATATAAAAATGCTGGTGATTTATGTGGATTAATTTTGAATCCTGCCACTTTGCTAAAGTTGTGAATTGTTTCTAGTAGTTTTTTAGTTGAGTCTCTAGGGTTCTCTAAGTATACCATCATGTCATCTGCAAAGAGTGATAATTTGGTTTCTTCATTACCTACTCTGATTCCTTTTATCTCTTTTTCTTCTCTTATTGCTAAAGCTAACATTTCTAATACAATATTAAATAGTAATGGTGACAGTGGGCAGCCTTGTTTCACTCCTGATCTTATTGGGAATGGTTTTAGTTTGTCTCCATTACATATGATGCTTGCTGATGGTTTTAAATATATGCTACTGATCTTTTTTTTTTTTTTTTTTTTTTTTGCTATTTGCTTAGGCAATTGGGGTTAAGTGAGTTGCCCAGGGTCACACAGCTAGGAAGTGTCTGAGACCAGATTTGAACCCAGGTCCTCCTGACTTCAGGGCTGGTGCTCTATCCACTGCGCCACCTAGCTGCCCCTGTTTTAAATAGATGCTACTGATCATTTTAAGGAAAAGCCCATTTATTCCTATACTCTCCAGTGTTTTTAATAGGAAAGGGTGTTGGATTTTATCGAATGCTTTTTCTGCATCTATTGAGATAATCATATGGTTTTTGTTAGTTTGGTTATTAATATAATTAATTATGCTGATAGTTTTCCTAATATTGAACCAGCCCTGCATCCCTGGTATAACTCCTACTTGGTCATAGTGTACTATCCTGGGGATGACTTTCTGTAATCTCATTGCTAATATCTTATTTAAAATTTTTGCATCAATATTCATTAGGGAAATTGGCCTATAGTTTTCTTTCTCTGTTTTCACCCTACCGGGTTTAGCTATCAGCACCATATCAGTCTCATAGAAGGATTTTGGCAGTATACCTTCTGTCCCTATTTTCTCAAATAGTTTATGTAGTATTGGAATTAATTGTTCTTTGAATGTTTGGTAGAATTCACATGTAAATCCATCTGACCCTGGAGATTTTTTCTTAGGGAGTTGGTTAATAGCTTGTTCTATTTCTTTTTCTAATATGGGGCTATTTAAATAATTTATTTCCTCTTCTGTTAACCTGGGCAATCTACATTTTTGTAGATATTCCTCCATTTCATTTAGATTATCAAACTTACTGGCATAAAGTTGGGCAAAGTAACTCCTAATTATTGCTCTAATTTCCTCTTCATTGGAGGAAAGTTCTCCCTTATCATTCTTGAGACTAACAATTTGATTTTCCTCTTTCCTTTTTCTTATCATATTAACTAAAGGCTTATCTATTTTGTTGGTTTTTTCATAGAACCAACTCTTAGTTTTATTTATTAATTCAATAGTTTTCTTATTTTCAATTTTATTAATTTCTCCTTTTATTTTTAGAATTTCCAATTTGGTATTTAATTGAGGGTTTTTAATTTGTTGTTTTTCTAGTTTTTTTAATAATAAGCCCAATTCGTTGATGTTTTCTTTCTCTATTTTATGCAAGTAAGCATCTAGAGATATAAAATTGCCCCTTATAACCGCTTTGGCCGTATCCCACAAATTTTGGTATGTTGTCTCATTATTGTCATTCTCCTGGAAGAAATTATTGATTGTGTCTATGATTTGCTCTTTCACCCATTCATTCTTCAGGATTAGATTATTTAATTTCCAATTAACTTTTGGTTTATTTTCTCCTGGCCTTATATTGCATGTGATTTTTATTGCATCATGATCTGAAAAGGATGCATTTACTATTTCTGCCTTTCTGCATTTGATTTTGAGGTTTTTATGCCCTAACACATGGTCAATTTTTGTATAGATTCCATGGATTGCTGAGAAAAAAGTATTCACCTTTGCAAAACCTTGTTTTCTCCCTTCCCTTCCCTCCAAAGAGTAATGTCAAATGGTCACCTGCCCAAAAAGAATTCATAGAAGTTTAAAAAGACTTTAAAAATTAAATGAGAGAGATTGAGGAGAAACTAAAAAATAAAAATAAAAACAATCCATGAAAAACAAGATTATGTAAAGTCAACTAGAAAAATAGATCCAAAATCTTAAGAAAATGACTCCTCAAAAACAGGAATTGGGCAAGGGGAAGCCAGAAAAGTTATAACATAAAAAGAATGAAAAAATAGAAAAGAATGTGAGACATCTCATAAGAAAAACAAGAGATTTAGAAAACATAGAAGAAGAAAATATATAAGAATAACCAGACTACCTGAAAGCTATGACCAAAAAAAACAAAAAGAATCTTGAAATAATAATACAAGAAATAATTAAAGAAAATTGCCCCAAAGTGTTAGAACAAGAATCGAAAGTAGAAATAGAAAAAATCCACTGATCATCACCTGAAAGAGATCCTACCAAAAAAAAAATCCTATAGGAACATCATAGCTAAATTCAGAAACTCCCAGGACTTTAAAATCCCTTTGATCTAGAAATACCACTACTAGATCTGTATCCCAAAGAGATTTTTTTTCGAAAAAAGAAAGGACTCAATGTACAAAAATATTTAATAGCAGCTCTTAGTAATTTCAAAGAACTGGAAATTGAGGAGATGTCCATCAGTTGGGGAATGATTGAACAAGCTGTGATATATGAATGTAATGAAATACAACTGGACTATAACAAATGGTGAGCAGGATGATTTCAGAAAAACTTGGAAAGACATAAATGAACTGATACAAAATGAAGTGAGCAAAACCAGGAGAACACTGTGCACAGCAACCGCAATACTATATTATAACTATGAATGACTTTGCTATTCTTAGCAATACAATGATCTAAGATAGTTCTGAAGAACTCATGTTAAAAAATGTTATCTGCCTCTAGAAAGAGAACTGATGGAGACTGAAAACTGAATCATACTTTTTTTTTTTAACTTTCTTCAGTTTTGGGGAGAAGGGGATTGTTTTGCTTTGTGTTTTCTTTTGCAACATGGATAGCATGGAAATGTGTTTTGCATGACTGCACACATATAATCTATATCAAATTACTAGCCTTCTCAAGATGGGAAGGGATTGGAGGAAGAGAATTTAGCACTCAAAATTTAAAAAAAATAGATGTTAAAACTTTAAAAGTAGTTTTACGTATAATTTAGAAAAAGAAAAAATGGAAAAATTTTATTCAGGACAGTTTTTTTAATAACCCTTAATATTAATAACTAATAATTGCTTCCATTTCTATGGTACCTTAATGATTACAAAGAGACAGAAGTACCTAAAAGGCCCTGGGTCTGAAGTCAGGAAGAACTAAGTTTAAATAAAGCCTCAGACACTGGCAGTGTAATTCTGAGTAAGTCACTTAACTTCTGTTTACCTCAGTTTCCTCAACTGTAAAACAAGCATAATAATAGCACCTACTTGGTAGGGGGTGCACATCAAATGAGTAATATTTATTAGGAAGCTCTTAGCAAAATGTTCTGGCACATAGTAGGTATTAAGTACTTATTCTACTCTCCCCCTCTGCAAAGCAATTTCTCTACAACAGTCCTGTGAGAATGATTATTCTTATTTTAAAAAGAGTAATTTAAGGATTAAAGAAGTTAAATTACTTCCATAGATAAACTCTCAATTATCTAGAAAACTTGGTCTTCTAGAACAGGGATTCTTAAACTTTTTCCACTACCCCTTTTCACCTGAAAAAATTTTATGTGACCCCAGGTATATAGTTATGTAAAATGGGTATACAAATCAAATGTTTACTGATAACAAATCATAATTTTGTGACCTTCACATTCAGTTCTGGGTCACAACCCACAGTTTAAGAAACTTTGATCTAGTTATTTGATCACCAATGATTCCAGTTAGTATAGTAGTTTTCCTAGCTATAAGTATTACTTCCCCTTTCTGTTTTGAAAAAGTTGTCCACAGCTTCCTGTCCTTTTGCTTTTTAAAGATCTTGGAAAGTATTCAGAGTACTATGTAATTTCAGATTTCAGGCAAGCATTAGCATTTACCTGCCTATTTTTGTACAAGTGAAACCAGATGGGAGAGAATGAGTTTTCATCTATCCATGACAACTGTATACAACATTGGAATAAATTCCTATTTATTTGGAAAAGGTATCCTGTATTATATGTGTGAAGGACTGAAAACTCCTGGGTAAAATCTCAGGATCCCTGAATTTCAGCATCAGAAGGGATTTTAGAGCCATGTGATTCAATTTACAACTGAATAGGAACTTTCTGCAAAAGAAATGGTTGTCCAGTCTTTATCTGAAGACCTTCAGTAATGGGACACTCACTATCTACCTAGGCAGACCAATTACACCTTTAGATAGCTCTAACAGGAAGTTTTTCCTTGTATGAAACAATAATGTGCCTCTTTGTAACTTCTCTCCTTTGCTAATATTTCCGTCCTTCAGAGTCAAGCAAATCTTGTCTATCTCTCTTGTACATGGAAGTCTTTGAAATACATAAAGATAGCTATTGTGTCTCTCTAAGGCCCAGAAGTTTTCTCTTTCTTCAGGCTAAAGATCTCAGAAATGACACTACACATGTAGTTCCAGAAACTTACCTGTTATGACTCAGGACTTGTTTCACCTTAAGGGCAAAGGCCTAGTAAATTCATTCATTATCCAATAATCAGGAACTCACCAAAGGGCTACAGGCCCCTTTTGTCTTTTTTTTTTTTTTAGTGGTTAGATTACACAGACTTACTCTGTCTTAGCCTGCCTGTTAGAGAAAAGAAAGTGAGATAAGGACTTTGAGATTTGGTGGGCATGAGAGGAAGGCTGTTTTGAATGCAGCCCACTTTTCTGTGACCTATAGGAAGGGAATGTTTAGTTTTGCCAGAGTTGAGTTTACCAGGAAATACCAATCTTTGGTTCAGGGAAATTTGCTTATGACTATAAAAAGCAAATCCAAGTAACTGGGACATGTCTTTGTTGTGACTGAGCTGGAGATTCTTAGGTTAAATGTGACAAAAAATAATAGCTCATATATTTGAATCTCAGAGCAGCTATTGGGCCAAGTATTATTGTTCCCATATTACAGGAAACTGAAGTTCCAAAAGTTTAAGTTGTAACACCTGAGTATAGGCCCTAGCTCACAAAGTGAGTCCCCTTGAGGAATATGGCCCAGGTTTAAGATACTCTTTGGATCAATATCTACAAAAGTCACATGTAGAAAACACGTGTGGAGAGAACCACAATGCATAAAATGTGTACAGCCAAGGAACATGTGTAGAGAGCCACATACATAAGTAACACATTTGGCCAGGGCACACATGTGAACAGACATACACATAAAGAACAAAGGGCAGCATATCTACATGGAAAAAATCACATATATCATGTGTGGGAAGGAAACATGTATGGAAAGGTGTACATAGAAGGAATATATTTTTCCTGGTAGGTGGAGGGACATACATGTAGAAAACACACATGCAGGGGTAATTCAAGTCTTCACAGCAGGGCTGCTAATTGAGTCTGGTAATATCATTGTACTGCTTTTGCTGAGCCCTCTCCCCATTATTTGCTGCCAGATGCTGCTCTGCAGGACATTAATATACAGTACTGTCATTCACTTCTCTGGGTATATAGCCTCCACTGGGTGGAACTGCAGTGGAGTAGACACAACCTCTCTGAGCACATGGCTGTGGAATTTCTCTCTGCCTTCTGCTTCTGGCTTGGGTTGAAGCCCTTGGCTATAGGGTTATCTCTTCCTTAAGACAAAAGTGGACTTTGCCATATTCTTTGGAGTGGCCTATTTCTTTCTAAAGTCTTGACTAGAAAGCTTTTCAATCTATAGCAGGAGATTCTCTGCCAGGGAAAACAAGTTAACAAGCTCATGAGAATAAAGTTCAGGATTTTCTCAGCCTCCTAATGTCTTTAGACTTTTATCTTTTCTTTAGGTCAAACTTCCCGGTCATTGGGCTTGGGTCTCCCTATGTGACTTCACTCTAGCTTATGATGAGATTGTATATAAATCTCACAATTGTAATCAATGAAGGCTAAACTACATCTGGTCATCATCCATGTATACCTTACTCACCAAACAATTCTGAGGTGTCAGTTCCCCAATATTTTTAAGTCCAAACTCCTGCTATTCTATATAGTTGAGGGAGCAGGAAAAAAGGCACAGAAAAAGCAGAATTCAAGAAACAAAATCATTGTCTTCTTTATCTGTATAGCTACAGTCCTGGCCTTTTAGATACCTATATAACCAGCCAAAGAATAAAGGATTTGAGCTCACCCTTACAAAGTAAATTGCCTGATGCCTACATCACTACATCCTCTTGGGAAGATAATAGCAGGTGAGGATATAGAGGAGCTCTGATCCCTTGGGCTTGAAGTCAGGAAGAACTAAATTCAAATACAGCCTTAGACACTTACATGTGACTTTGGGCAAGTCTCTCTTTTTAAAAAAACCCCTCTGTCTGCCTCAGTTTTCTCAACTGTAAAATGGGAATAATAACATAATCTACTTTGCAGGGCTGTATGAATCAAATGACATAATATTTATAAAGCTCTTGGCACAATGTCTGGCACATAGTTGATGCTATATAAGTGCTTATTCTCTTCCCCTCCCTTCTAGCTGCTATAAAATAGCACAGAAGATAGAGTAAGATAGTCCAAAAGGCAAAAGACAGAGGAATTCCACCAAAAATAACCCAATAAAATTTAATATAATCCTACAAAGAAAAAAACCTGGATCTTGAATGAAATAAGAGGATTTTTCAAGTATTCTTGATGAAAAAACTAGAGCTGGAAAGGAACTTTGAAATTAATTTTTCAAGAGAAAAATTAAGAGCTAATTACAGTCAGTTCTGCTATCATGCTTGTTTTGAAAACACAAAATTTGTTCCAACAAGACTAATATATCAAGTAACAATTTAAGCACAATACAAATTTCACATTTGCTTATGGGTGATTTTGCTTGTAAGAAACAGCAAGAATGTAGACTACTGTACTGCTTCACAATAACAAGTTACAGTTGATCTGATGCCCACTTCTGCAATAAAATTTCAGGTTTTTTTCAAAATAAAGTGCTATATTTATCATATAACTTTTGGTGCAATAGCATCTATGGGCAGAGGAGAGCTGGTTTGCATCCACACATTTTACCTACCCTCTTCCCCTTCCTCTAGATAACAATGTGTGTACGTATATATGTGTCTATGTCTATGTGTATGTGTCTGTATGTATGTATATGCATTTACATATGTTTTTTTCTTATTTTGTATTTGTTTCAAATAAATTTAAAACTAAAAAAAATAGAAAAATACTGTTGATTTACTTATTTAATGCCATAGCAATCAAACCTTCAAAGGGTTACTTTATAAGACTAGAAAAATAATAACAAAATTCATATAGAGATAAAAAAGATTAAGATTCTCAAGAGAAATAATGAAAAAAAATAGAAACAAAGGGGGATAAGTAGTGCCTGATCTCAAACTATGCTACAAAGCAGTAATTTTTTTTTTTTGCTTTTTGCTGAGGCAATTGAGGTTAAGTGACTTGCCCAGGGTCACACAGCTAGTGAATGCTAAGTATCTGAGACCAGATTTGAACTCAGGTCCTCCTGACTTCAGGGCTGGTGCTCTAACCAGTGTGCTACTTAGCTGCCCCTCAAAGCAGTAATTATTAAAAACATTTTGATATTGGTAGAAAATAGATTTCTCAGTGGAATAGATTATTAGGTACACAACCTTACAAAAGCAGAACCACTTAGTACTGTACTGTTAGATAAAGCCAAAGACTCCCATTACTAGGATAAGGACTCACTATTTGACAAAAACTATTGGAAAAATGGACAGCAGTATGAAAGAAAATAGATTTAATCCAGTACCTCACATCTTATACAAAAATAAGCTTCAAGTGGGTATTTGACTTAGATATAAAAGGTCACATAATAAACAAATTAGAGAAACATGAAAAATGCCTAAAGACATTTACAGATAGAAGAAAAATTCCTGACCAGAAAAAAGTACAAAGGAACACAGAAGATATAATGGATACTTTTCATTACATAAAATTTAAATTTTTTTTTTGTAAAACAAATCTAACAAAGCTAAGATCAAAGAGAAACAATTCATTAGAAAAAATTTGAAGAAAGTTTCTCTGATAAAAGCCTCATTTTCAAGATATATAAGAAAATTATTCAAATTTATAAAAATAAGATACATTTCCCAGTTGATGTGGTCCGAGGGCATGAACAGAAGACGGTTTTCAAGAGAAAAAAATTTAGGCTAACCTAGCCATATTGGAAAAAAAAACAAAAAAACCAAGATGCTCTAAATGAGCACTAATGAGAGAAATACAAATTAAAGCAATTCTGATATTCTACCTAAAATCTATCAGAGTAGTAAAGAAGACAAAAAAAATTATACATTTTGGAAGGGCTATGAGAAAATAATACACCGTTGGTGAACCTGGCAGTGGGTCCAAATAACATTCTGAAAAACAATTTGAAAAGAGGAAAAGTACAAAAATACTTATAGAAGCAATTTTTGTGGTGCAAAAATCCTGAAAAGTAAGGGAATTCCCTTCAGTAAAAGAATGGCTGAATAAGTTGTGGTATATCAATGTGACTGAATATTATTGGATTGTAAGAAGTAAAGAAATCAGTGGTTTCAAAAAGATGGAAAGACTTATCTGAACTGATGCAGAGTGAAATGACCAAACCAGAAGAAAAGTTTGTATTATAACATCAATATTATAATAATGAATAATTTTGAAAGGACTTTTAATAAACTGATGAAGAATGAAATGAGTAGAACTGGGGGAAAATTCATATTATAATAACAAAGCTATATACAACATCTTTGAAAGCTTGTAACACATCCATACATATACACACACACATTTGCAAATGACCTGAGGAAATTGGCTTATTGTTTTTAAAAATTATCTATATAAGTGGGTTTTTATCCCAAATTTAGTTTTATTTAAAAATACTTAAAAACACACACATAGGTCAGAAAAATAAGTTTTAGACATAGCTTTTTGAATTTTTAGTTCAATTTCTGACACAGTAACTGGTGTGTTTTATCTTCAGTTTATTGGAGTCATGGTTTAGACATGCACACATATGTATTATGTATATATATACCATATATATGTATATATTTGTATATAGTCATTGAGGGAATTTATTTTGCTCAACTCTGCATATTTATTACAATAAATTAGTATTTTTCCTAATGGGGTTGGATGAGAAGAAGAAAATATAGATTTCTGTTAATTTTTTAAAAGAGAGATGGGTAGGGAAATTTTACAGATATAAAATGTTGAATGAGCTTTCAGATAAGATCCTTGTATCATTAATTTTATTTAATCATTTTATTTTGTTACAAGAGACCTATCCTAAAGTAGGGGTAAATATTTGTAATGGAAAAACCAAACACCTAAAGACTTTTTGAAACCTATTTTTAAGAGAAGAAAGCAGTTTTTAAAGACTTAAAAACTATGATCAATGCAATCAATGATAAACCATAGTTCTAATAAACTGAAGATGAACATGAGAAAAACAAGTGAATTACTCAAAGTGGTGTCTCTTGTAAGTGGCAGAGCTAATTTAAATAGAATAAGAATTCAGGTTTTGTAGTTCCCAAATCCAGTGCTTTTATCATTGTACCACATTGTCTTCAACATAATGACATGATTGGACTGGTTCACTACTCCATCAACAATTTGTTAGTGTACTTATTTTCCCCACATCCTCTCCAGTATTTGTCATTTTTGATTGGTGTGAAGAGGTACCTCAGAGTTGTTTTAATTTGCTTTTTTCTTTAATTCTGCTTCTTAACTTGCCTTGTTATTACTCAGCCTTCCCCCACCCATGGATCCCTCCCTTGTCTTCTTCACTTATCCTTTGCTTCCCCATTTGCCCATCCCTCCCCCCTTAATACTTTTTAGATTATCGAGATACTATACCCTTCATGATAAATATGTAATGTTACCTATTTAACCCATTCCTGATGTGAGTAGGTTTTCAGAACTATGAGCCCTCCTTCCCTCCTCTAATGGCTGTGTCTATTCTTCCTCTGTACCTCATTTATATAATATGATTATTATTTTTACATTCACCCTTCCCTGGTCTTTCTTTTGAACTACCCTATTGTTGATGTCAATCTTAAACATATGGTATACATTCCCCATGTAAAAAAACCATTTGTCTATGATGGCTTTCTTGAAACTGATATTTGACATTGGCTCTTACATGTTAAGTTTTCTATTAAGTTCAGGTTTGGTTGATAGAAAGTCCTGAAATTCTGCAAGTTCATTGAATGTCCATTTTTTCTCATTCAATATTATAGATAATTTTGCTGGATATCATATTGTTGGCCACAGTCCTAGTTCTTTTGATTGTTGGTAGAAGTGATTCCAGGACTTGCAGTCTTTTATTGTGGCTGCTGCTAAGTCCTGTACAATTCTAATTGTAGCTCCAGAGTATTTGAATTTTTTTTTCTTGCAAAATTTTCTCTTTGATCTAGGGGTTTTGAAATTTGGCAATAATATTCCTATGCGTTTTCCACAAAGGAACTTGTTGAGGTGGTGATCAGTGGATTTTTTCTATTTCTACTTTCCCCTTATGTTCTATCACTCAAGGACAATTTTCTTGGATTATTTCTTGCATTATTGTGTCAAGATTCTTTTTTTGGTCACAACTTTTAGGCAATCCAATTATTCTTATATTTTTCTCTTCTTGATCTGTCCTCCAAACCTGTTGTTTTTCTTCTAAGATGTTTCACATTCTGTTCAATTTTTTCATCCTTTATAATCTGTTTTGTTATTTCTTGGTCTCTCATAGCTTCACTGACTTCCCCTTGCCCGATTCTAATGTTCAAAGAGTTATTTTCATCTTTGAGACTTTATACCTCTTTTTCTAGTTGGGTAATTTTTCATAATCTTATTTTTCTTGGATGGTTTTTATTTAGTTAGTTTTTTTAATTTTTAATTTTTCCTCAATGTCTCTCATTTAATTTTAAAATTATTTTTTAAGTTCTATAAATTCTTTCTGGGCAGGGAACCCTTTCACATTACTCTTTGGGGTAGAAGCATTTTTTTTTATTTCATTGTCCTCATCCGAAGATGAACACTGGTCTTCCCTTTACACATAGTAATAATAGAGTTCTTTCTTCTTTACCAGTTTATTTTTTTTAAGTAAGAGGTGTTATTAGTGTAAGCACCTCCAATCGTGGGGTGGGAAGATAATGCCTCAGGCTTCATTTCAGCTCTCCCCTCTGACCTGGAGCCCTAAATCAAGAGCTCCCCCCTCTCCTACAAATGCCCACAGCCGGCAGCGTCCCTGCCTCACTGCCTCTGCACTCACCTGGTGTGCTGGGTCCTTCTCACTCAGGGCAGGTCTCAGTAGCATAGCTGAATATGGTGGGTTTTTTCCTAAGCAGCCGAAATTCCCTCAGTCTTTCTGGACTCAGATCCAACTCCACAAACAGTCCTAGAGGTGAAAGTTTCTGTGATTTCTATTGAGGCTCCAGCCAAACCAGCTAACCCCAGGGTTCCTCACTTGCTGTTTCTGTGGAGCTAACCCAGAGGTATTTGCACTTCCCACAGGTTAATCCCAGCACCCTGGTCTTTCTCCAGATCCTGTGTTGTACCTGCAGGACCCCTGTTCTGCCCCAAGACTCCTTGATTTTGTGTTCTTCCTGACGTGCAAATTTGTTCCATTTGTGGGGGAATTCTGAAGAGCTTGAAATTTATCAGCATACTCCACCATCTTCCCAGAATCCTCCCTGCTTTTCTCTAATCAATAAGGATTTGGAGCATTCTTTTCATATAAGTATAGATAACTTTGATTTCTCCTTCTGAAATTTGCCTGTTTATATCCTTTGACCAGTTATCATTTGGGAAATGGCTCTAACTTTTACAAGTTTGACTCAGTTCTATACTAAATATATATTTGAGAAATTGTAAAAACTTTTGATATTATTACTTCATCATCTATGATACTTTTACTTATCAGTTCTTTCTATTGATGTGGATACCAACTTTCTTTATAGATTCTGTGTAGTTGATTTGAATATTTATAATACTCAGAATATCTTAGTTGTTCACAGTTATTCTTTTTTGATCAATTTTGTTACTATACTCAACATTCTCTTGGCTCTGCTCTTTTCACTCTTTATAATCTCATGCAAGTTTTTCCATGTTTTTCAAAAATCAATTTGTTCATCATTTCTTACAGCACAGGAGTATTCCATCAGAATCGTATACTACAACTTATTTAGCCATTTCCCAATTGATTGAGATCCCTTCAATTTCCAGTTCTTTGCTACCACAAAGAGAGCTACTAGAAATATTTTAGAACATACAGGGTTTTTCCCCCTTTTTCTCTGATCATCATGTTGGGAAACAGACCTAATAGTGGTATTTCTGGGTCAAAGGAAACAGTTTTATAACTTTTGAGGCATAATTCCAGGTTGCTATCCAAATGGTTAGATCAGTTCACAGTTCTATCAACAGTGCATTAATGTCCCAATTTTCCTACATACCCTCCAACATTTGTCATTTGTCCTTTCTATCATTTTAGTCAATCTAATAGACTAAAGTGATAGAAAGGACAATGACAAATGTCATACCAATCTAATAATATGATATGCTATCTCAAAGTTATTTTAATTTGCATTTCTCTAATCAGTCATAATTTAAGCATTTTTATATGACCATATATAACTTTGATTTCTTCATCCAAAAACTGTTCATATCCTTTGATCACTTATCAACTGGGGAATGACTCATATATAAATTTTACCAAATTCTCTTATTATATTTGAAATATGAGACCTTTATCCAAGAAACTACTCATAAATTTTCCCCAACTTTTGTATCCATATTTATTAGTGAAATTTGTCTATAATTTTCTCTTTTTGCTATTCCTGTTTTAGATATTAACACCATATTTGTTTCATAAAAGGAGTTTGGTAGGACTCCTTTGCTTACTCTTCCATATGTCTTATTTGACATGGGATTCAGTTGACTTTTAAATGTTTGGTAGAATTCACTTGTATATCCATCTGATCTTGATGCTTTTTTTCCTTAGGAAGTTCATTTGCATCTTGTTCAATTTCTTTTCCTTTAATAGGTTTATTTAAATACTCTATTTCCTCTTCTTTTGATCTACCCAGTTTTTTGTAGTTTTGTAACTAATCTTCCATTTCTCTTAAATTGTTAAATTTTTTGGCATATAATTGGACAAAGTAACTCCTGATAATTGCTTTGATTTCATCTTCATTAGTAGTATATATATATTTTTTATTATTAGTGATTTGGTATTCTTCTTTTTTTAATCATGTTAGCCAGTGGTTGATCGATTTTACTATTTTTCCCCATAAAACCAACTCCTAGTTTTTAAAAATTAATTCAATGGTTTTCTGACATTCTGTTCCATTAATCTTTTATTTTTTAGAATTTCCAAATTGTTGTTTAATTGGGGATTTAAAATTTGTTCTTTTTCTATTTTTAATTGCATACCAATTTCTTAATTTTTTCTTCCTCTATTTTATTGTTTAAAAAATATAAATTTTCTGTGATTACAACTTTTGCTGCAACATATAGGTTTTGGCATGTTACCTCATTATTATCATTTTCTTTAATAATTTTTTTATTATTTCTAGGACTTGCTCTTTAACCAACTCATTCTTTAAGATTAGATTATTTCATTTCCAATTAATTATTAATTTGTGTTTCCATTGTTTCATTGCATTATGATTTGAAAAGGATGAATTTAATATTTCTGCTTTTCTGCATTTAACTTTAAAGTTTTTGTGCTCTAATATAGTGCCAATTTTTGTAAAGGTACCATTTCAATTTCCATGGAGTTTCCTCCTCTTAGCTAATAATATCTGGCTTATCTAAGATTCTATTCATCTCCTTGACTTCTTTCTTATTTATTTTTGGTTATATTTTTCTATTTCTGAGAGGGGAAGGTTGAAATATCACACTGTTACAGTTTTGCTATCTATTTTCACTTGTAATTCATTTTTCTTTTAAAATTTGAATGCTGTAGCATTTGATGTATATATTATTTTATTATGCATAGTAGCTTTTAACATAATGTAGTTTCCCTGTAGTTATCTCTTATAATTAAATGCATTTTAGCTTTAACTTTCTGAGATTGTGATTGCTTTTTTGCATCAGCTGAAGAATAATAAATTCTACTCCAGTTCTTTATTTTTACTCTGTTTATCTCTTATTTTGAAATGTTTTTCTTGTAAATAGCATATTGTTGGATTCTGGTTTTTAATCCATTCTGCTATCCATTTCAGTTTTATGGGTGAGTTCATTCGATTCACATTCAAAGTTATAATTATTACTTATGTATTTCCCTCCATCCAATTTTTCATCACTATCACGTGTCTATCACTGTCTATCACGTGCTATCTATCACACGCTATCTCAAAGTTGTTTTAATTTGCATTTTTGTAATTTTTATCATATCCCATTACTTCTGACCACTGCCTCCCTAATCTGCACCCCTTTTAAGAATCTCTCTTATCTTAACCCCTTGCCCTGTTATTTCTTAATTTGCATGCTTTCTAAGGGTCTCTCCCTTATTCTATCTCCTTGACATTTTATTTCTCTTTAAGCTAAGAAAACTTTTATGTTATGTTATTCCCTCTTTAACTCAGTTCTGATAAGAATAAGATTCTAGAACTACTATCCCTCTACCCCCTTCTGCTCTCTGTAACAGTTCTTCCATTCTTGCCCCATTAGTATGATACATTTGTTCCATTTTATCTCCCCCTACTCCATTTTACTCAAAGTATTCTTTCTGTCTTCCTATGCTGTCCCGGGCTGAAAAAATCACTCACTGTGACTTTTTTGATTGGTATGCCTCTTAGAATTTGATTTAACACATTTAAAAAAGTTATTTAGAGGAAAATGTTGGGATAGCTTCAAGTCCTATGCTATATCCACAGTGCCACCTAGCTACTTAATTGCTTTTTCTTGTCTATTGTTATCAGCATTTCTAATTCTGTTAAATAATACTAGAAAAAGGAGACATCTTTGCTTCCTTCCTCTTATTTGTTAGAACAGTTTCTATTGTTTCTCCCTTGCAAATAATGCCAGCTTTTGGATTTAAATATGTACTTTTTATCATGTTAAAAACAGTCTTTCTAGGCTTTTTAGGTTTTTTTTTTTAGCATAAATCAGTTTCAAAGACTTTTTAAGTATCTCCTGATACAAATATGATTTTTTTTGTTTTTAATTGATTGTGTTAATGGTTTTCCCAAAGATTATATTTTTAAAAGTTTTATTGGAAATAAGATTGGCCATTGCATTTGATCTAAATTTTTATCTTTTGGTATTGTTTTCCTTTACATTATTGTGGCCACTGTGAATTTTGTCTTCTTTGTTTTATTTCCTTCTCTCTGTATCATTTCATACAAGTTTTTTCATGTTTCTCTCTGAATTCTAGAACCAGAGGCTCTAAAGTAAGGAGGCAAATTAGACCTCATAGTTGGGTATTACTTATACCCAAGTGTAAAAGGAGGGTGAGATTGGGTAGCATTGCATATGTAACTCATATCTATCTCAGGGTCTGATCTTAAGATATACCCAGAAAAGTTATTTTTGAGGGGGTTATTATGTCTATACCATAATCTACTCTAATAATCTCCAAGTATTCTTGTTTCTTCAAATATGAGTTAAGATCTCCCAATTTCTGTATTCAAGGTAACAAATGCTTACCTGTTAGAGGAAAAACCTTCATTTCATCCTGTGGAAAAGGTGGAAAACGTAAAGAATTCACAGGAGTCCATAAATAGCTACTGACAACACACTGAACTTATTTGCCAGTTGGGCAGTCCTCTTTCATTCTGCTAAATCTTTAGATCTCACACAAAGTCCTATTCAGTCTCTCTAGGATTTGTAGTGTCCCCTGGTTTGAACTTTCTTGGAAGGCAAGTTACCCCATGTCCTGTCTGTCCAAACCTGTACTGTCCAAATAACTCATAGGCATCAGGTGTTGGTAGTACATGCTTGTAGACCCAGCTGTGGGGCATCTGAGGCAAGTGCATTGATTGTTCAGGAAGTTCTGAGCTGTAGTAGGACTAAAGCCAATCTAATGTCTGCACCAAGTCTGGCATTAGTATAGTGAGCTCCAAGAAGTGATGGGCCACCAGACTGCCTCAGGAGGGACAAAACTGACCAGGTCAGAAAAACAGAGCACAGCAAAGCTCTCTTGCTTGATCAGTAGTAGAATCAATTCCAGTCTGGGCAAAATAGGGGAACCCACAGCAAAAAAAAAAGGCGAGGAGGGTGGGAGAGAGTGTTCTCTTTGGAGGAATGGTTCATTGTCTGATTTCTTAGTTTACCTTGGATTTATGGTTTTGTCAGGTATGTTTGAGGTAAAGATGCTTTCCTACTCAAGTTTCTTATTCTAGCTGCATTGATCTTGTTCAGACCACAAATTTACAGCCATTTAAGTGACTGAAAGCTGCAAAGGGCACAATGCCCTGCTGGCTTGTTTTTTGTTGACTATAATGAAACATTTTATTTGATATAGTAAAACTCCACCTCAAAAACTCTCCTTCAACAGTGTCTCCCATGCACACGTCAAAATCATCTAAGATTCCTTGAAGGATATAATAGAGATAAATGTATTTGATGATCTCCTGATTACTGGTGAAATTGCCAAGCTTCCTGTCCGTGGGGAAAAACAAAAGACTGCCTTCAAGGACTTGGAGGTTACATGTACACACACATAAGTATTATATATAATACACATGTTTATGTGAATACATTTATATGTGTATATATACACATTTATATGACTTGTAAATTCATTTATCATATGTATGTAAAGTTAGTAAAAAGCTAACTTGTAGCCAGAGGCAACAGCAGCTTTAGGAGACATGGGAAATCCTCATGTAGGGATTGTGTGAGGTTGTGAAGAAATTAATACCAACGATGGAATGTTGTGTATGGGGGATAACTAGAAAGCCAAATTGATCAAACCATGGAGTATAAGAGGAGTAGAGTATAAACCTAGAAAGGTTTGTTGAAGCCAGATTTTGCAGGACTTATGTCAAACTGGGAAACTTGGACTTTATCATATAAGGAGTAAGGATCCAAAAATGCTTCTTGGGTAGGAGAATGACCACTTTGGCAGCTGGGTGAGGAGGGCTTAGAGAGGGGGGAAAACTTAAGCCAAGCCAATTAGAGGGCCATTTCAGTAATCCAGGAAGGAGTTAAGAAGGATCTAAACTAGGGAATGGTCATGCAATTAAAGAGGAAATGGTTTGAGAGACATTATGATGGCAGAATGATTCATTTTAGCAAGTGAATATGTAAAGTAGGAGAGAATAAAGAATTGAGTTTGACTCTGTGGTTTCGAACCTGCATAACTTGGTAGGATGCTGGTGCTGTCTTCAAAGATTTGAAGAGCTAACATTTCCAAGAGAGATCCAACTTGTTATGCTTGGTTAGAATTTACTGTGTTTGGGTATAGATTGGATTAAATGAACTCTGAGGTCCTTTCCGACTGAATTTATTCAACTGAGTTTTGACATACATTTCTAAAAACCAAGGCAGTAAAACCTAATATGCAGCTTGAAGAGAGATGTAAAGGGGGACACAGATTTAATTATTTTGTTAAAGTTTCTATTTTTGAAATGTCCATAATTTAGATTTTCTATTTTTACCTGAAGTTCAATTTCATATGGTTAGTATTTATTGAGTTTAAGTTTATAAGAAAATTGTTTTTTTTTAAATCTAAAGATTATCATGCCTTAGGGTTTTATTCTCAGAAAGTTTCCTGCTCTTCTCCATCTCTCTTGCTAACAGACCCTGTTTCACGAATGGCTGGCACATTTTCAGAGTTCTCAGAGAAGGGATCCATAGGAGTAGCTCCTATCTTGTTCCAAATAAAGATGGGTCATTATGGAGTGGTTGAGGTAAGGCATGTGAAGGCAGAACTCATCCAGTTGTGTCTGTCTGATGAGACTAGCCTGGACTAGAAAAACAACAGGAGTTTTAACATTGCGACAATGGAGTCAGCTGGGGAAGATGAAATAGTCTAATTAGCTGGCTGCTTGATAGCTCTTCATTTTATACTAAGTGCTTTCCTCTCAAAACTCATGGGAGTTAAGCAACACAAATAGTATTATCCACATTTTATGGATGAAAAAACTGAAGGTCAGAGCAATGAGGTGCATTGGTCAAGGTCTTTTAGGTAACATGGTAGAGGTGTGATGAAAGCAGGGACAGGGGGTGGCTGTAAGGTGAAAGGGAGAAGGGAACTAGGGGAATTTGTGCAATTCATTGTCCCTTCTATAACATTAAAATACCAAAGAAATTAGAAGTATGATTGCAGTTTTAAACCTCTTGTAAATCAGCATCATAAGGAAATCAACAACCAATCAACAAATATTTATTAAGCACCTACTGCGTGCCAGGCACTGGGGATACAAATACAATGAACAAAACATTCCTTACTCACAAGAAGCAACAGCTTAGGTGCTTTTGAGGACTAGAGCTGTGCAGATGAAGGAATTGGAACCAATGTGAACCATCATACAAGAATTCCACTTGTTCATCTACCAGCCTAAATCCACCAGAATGTGGCAAAATCATCCCCTCTTCCCTACATAGTACTCTGAACAATGAAGTTCTTTACATTCAGGAGATGGAATATAATGACTTTAAAATGGTTTGATCTCTTCATATATGATCTTAAAACAAGATTTAAACTGTTTTTATTTATTCCATAAACAATATAACAAAACTCAGCAAGTTAACAATATGACATTTTCACCATACAGTCACAAATATTTAAAACCTTCGCAACAAGAACAAGAGAACCAAAAATATTACAAGAATAATTTACAAGGAGGTTCTATAAAACAGCAAGTTCACCACTGTTCCAGTTTTCTTTACACAAGGTCACTACACTCGTTCACAACATGTCTCTTATTACAAAATTCCCAACAAAAGTTTCATTGTTTTTCTTTATAGTTTGGTTTTTAAAACCAGGAACTTTTAAGTATATGTCCTTTTATTCACACCCTGGGGTGCGGAAAAAGGAAACCTCGCACATACAGACACTTCACAGCACTTTCCTAAGAAAAATATACACTTACAAAATATTTTACAAATTGGCACACTTAAAAATATACAAGATTTTGTAGGCGTCTTAGAATGATCCTTAAGAATTATACTTCAATTGACTCTACAGAATATTTATAAAGCTTATTCTAAAAGAAAAAAGGCAAATAATTTCCACTCATGGTAAAATTGCAGTGTCATATGTCAAACAGAAATATTTATGTTACATTCATAAAAAGGGTCATTAAAGGTTTTTTGTGTTTTTTTTTTTAATTTCCTTGAATGCTTAGGGGGTCAGAGCAGGGCTGAAAATCATCATTTCCTTTCCTCTAGCACCATAAAACATTAACAACTTACTCCAGAGGTGCAATAAGTTCTATGGAAGGAAGTGAACTGCAGGAATGGTACATTCACAAACTGCACAACCAGTGTGCCATAGGCAATTCAAAGAGAGCATCTATCTCCTTCCACCTCCACCCTGCTTCCTTCCCTTTTTCTTTCCTTCCCACTGTGCCAAAGTCCAAAGTAGTTTCCCAGGCCTCTCTGGGTTGATCTCTTTTTGGCCTTTCCATTGTGCTTTAGAACTTGACATTTTTCTAGCTATCCAGGGAGAGGGTCACTCTCTTCTCTTTTAAAGAGAGCATCTTTCAAAGTCTTAAAAACATGTCTGGCAGCCCCCACCCCCATCATCTCGGGCCCCAGTAGCCATCCTCACCTTCTAGATAAGATTTCCTTCCATGGCTGTTTCTCCACTGCCATTAATGTCACTTGTTTACCTGAGATACCAATTTTGAAAGCCTTGCTGATACCACAAACTTGGTACTATTTTTTGTTCTCCCATGGGCTTTTTTGCGTCCTCTTACCTCCCTAGTCTTGCTCTGTGGACCCCATGCATCTCAAGGATTGAGCATGTGGTCCCAATGTCAACCCAGGCCCAAGCCAGCCAGTTCCCTTTGAGTGATATCAGGAGCTGCCCAGCTGAACCAGGAAAGTGCTGTAAAGGGTTTGTGCTTTGGTACTAGGCAGACTGAGCATCATCCCCTAAATGACACCATCCCAGCTAGGGATAAGATGCCTCCCAGACTGAAGTCAGCTGAAGCCAATGCAAGTTCTTTATCTTGCCTTTATTTCAGGTCCCTATTTGAGAAACTCTTCTAAAAGGCTTGGTCTGCTTGCTTGAGGTCCCCATTAACGATATTTTTAAAATGTGGGTGCCTCTAGGGGTAAGCCATTTGTAATGATGGGCTTCATCAAGAAAAACAAAAGAAACAAAACACAGTTCAAACATCTTTTCTTTCTTAAAAAAAGAAAATAATACTTGCAGTGGAGTCTAGCCTTCCCTGTCTCAATGAACCAACCAAACTGAAACCAACCCCAACCCTTCAATTGGAGAATTTTTCAAGAATGCAAAAGAGCACAAATGTTTCTGCTAGAGCTAGGTGGTATTCCATTCTCCTCATGGTGGGCTGGACAGAGTACTGATTCTGAAGTCAGAGGACCTAGGTTCAGATCTCCACTCTGTCCGTCACTGGATGATCTCAAAAGCAATTTCCAGCTTGAAATAAATGACCCTATGACCTAAGTAATACAAGTGACATCTTTATTTTTGTCTCTCTACTGGAGTAATACTGAAGTCAGCAAACACATTCTCCCTCCTTGGGTTCATCTGCAGTTTATGCTGTGAGCAACTTCTCAGCATGAATTTCAAGGTGTGTCTGTCTTCAAGGACCTAGATGGACTAAGCTGGGATCTTCCTAACACTAGTCTAGATTATTGGTGGCTCAATGCTGCATGTGCCATGCACATATACATGCTATACACATAGAAGAATAGCATTGAGAGCTCGGAGCTCTGAGACCATAGGATCATAGATTTGGAGCTGGATGAGCTAATCCAACCCTCTCCCATTTTATAAATGAGGAAACTGCAGCCAAGAGGGAAAAAATTTGGTCAAGGTGATGCAACTGATAATTAGCAGGGTTAGGATTCTAATCCAGGTCCTTTGACTCCAAATCCAGTGCTTCTCATACTACATTAGGCTGCGTCTCATGGAAAGAGCACTAGTTTTCAGTTCCAGTCCTGATGGTCACTTACTAGCTGTGTGACTTCTCTGGGCTTCAGCTACCCTCTTTGTAACAATAATGATGACAGTTTGCTCATGACATTTAGCTTAGTACTTTACATATGTATGTGTATTACCTTATTTGATCCTCACAACAACCCTGTGAGGTAGGTGTTATTTCCCCCATTTTACAGATCAGTTAACTGAAGTGGAGAGAAGGTAAGTGACCTGCCCAAAGTCACACAGCTAGGAAGTGTCTGAAGCAGGATTTGAACTCAAGTCTTCCCTGACTTCAAGTCCAGCACTCTATCCACCATGCCACCTAGCTAGCTGTATAATAAAGGGGTTGTATTATTACATTATCTCTAAGGTCCCTTCCAGCTCTACAACCTCATATTCTAAATCCTACTGCAGTTTTCTCCCACGTGCAGGTCCTCATTTTGTGTTTAATACAGTGTCTTTCCCTAGAACTCTGAGTTATAGTAATACCTTTGGAAACCCAATGGTTTTCAGGCCAAAAAAGGTGCCTTAAAATGTCAATCGTTTGGAGAGAGAAAGAGGTGTTATGCCCTCGACCAAATCCTTCGTTGGTTCCCAGGAGATACCATCAAAAATATCCCTTTCCAAAGGAGTTGCTTAATAGGAAGTTGAGACATGGAAATGTTCTCATCATTTATTGATTTCTTGCTACCCTCAACCCCTAACTTCATCCTCCCCACTTCAAGGCAGAACTGGCAATGACTCTAGAGAATCCCCCCAAAACAGCCACTTTTCTTTTTATCTCATCTTTTCTACTTACAGAACAATTTCCAACACTGTCTCTTTGGATCACACTCAGAATCCTGGCAAACCCTCTCCTCCTCCATCCCTCCCTTCCCAGGTGCTCATCCCATATGGAACTTTTTGACTTCTGAGGTTCTGGTCATGCTTCTTTGCTTGGGATGACCTCCCTATCTCTCTTCACCTGATAACTTCCTCCTTATCTTTTGAAGCTCAGTTCAAATGCAATATTTTCCAAGAAACCCCCTTGTTAACCTCCATAGGTCATGATTCTTCTCTCAAAGCTCGTCCAGCCCCTTGATTATTCTGAACGTCCATAGTATTGTGCATTATAGTTATCTGGATTTGTCTTATCTCTCCCCCCCCCCAGATTATGAGTTCCATGATGGAAGAGACATATCGTAGTGAGACTTCGTGCTCTTCTCTGGGGGAGATGCAATGTTCGAAACACAGCAGGTAATTAAGAAAAGTTCGCTAAACCAACTTGAATTGGTCAGCTCTAGGGACCAGCTCCCATGCATTCAGCACAGTCAGCACACACTGTGCCCAACAGAGTGCCGGAATGAGTGTATTCCAAGTTTGGGTCTTTTTTCCCTTTTGGACAGCAGTTGTGGAGCAAGGGTCCTGCTTCACTTGGTGTCAAGATTCCATTGTTCCCAAGTTACACAGCAGAGTCAATGTTTGTTGACTGTCAAAGCCTAAATTCAATCATTGGCCTTTCAAATAGCTCCCCGCCCACTTGTCCAGGGAAAGTCAGGTTTCACGTTGAGGGTATAGCTGGTTTTACTCATTTTGCTACCTGTGTGTTTCCTGGCTGTAGAGCTGTCAACATAGCAGACTGTTGAAATGAATCATGAACCCAGATCAGGAGACAAGAAGCTTGGGGGTAGGTCTTGGCCCTGCTTATGGCATAACCTCAGGTCATGTCTCTCTGGGCCTCAATTTCCTCATCTGTAAAATGAGGGCGTTGGATTCAGTGATCTCTAAGAGCCCTTCCAGTTCTGACCTTCAATGCTTCTGAATCATTCTCCTTCCATATCTTCTTTAGCACCTTTCCAAAGCTCCGAGTAAACATGTTAGAAAGGCAATCACTAACTAGTCCCTATCTATAGATACCCTTGCTCACATGCTCCCTTTCAAAATATGTATTATCCTTTTCTAATCTACCACGTTCTCCCTTTCCAAATGTATGCTGTCCTTTTCTTGACTCCTAAGCTTTTTCTCCCACCCACTTTACCTCTTTCTCACCACCCCAGCCCTCTAACTCCTAGGTCAGTAGGATAAATAATAATTATGATGATAAGAATAATAACAATCCCAATATAGTGCTCAATAGTTTTCATAGTACTTTTACCCCCATGATCTCATTTTGGATCAGAGTGCATCAGACATGGAGGCTCTCCACTGCAAGTAAAAGAGATGATCAGTTTTTTAACTAGGGACATGGATTAGTTGTAGGGGCAAAAGGGATTGATAGTAGTGGATGTGTGAACTGTGAACTGTGGCACTAAGCAAAGAGACTTTGTTTCTTTTGGGACTGGGTTGAGTGGGTAGCACTTGATGCTTGTCCCCCCCCATAAGGTTGCCCTAATTGGCTCATCCCCACCCCCAAGACTGCTCTGTGTTCTGTGACATAAACTCAAAGAGAAATAAATGGTCAAACTAAAATTCTCAATAAAATCCAAACACAGGTTACATGACATCAGCATTATGAAATTAAACACTCCAAGAACATAGAAGCCAGAAAAGACACAAAGCAGGATGAAATAGTGTAAGCAACAATCAACACACTTGATTCATCATCAGCACAGATTTGATGCCGATATTTAGAATTTTCCCCAGGTTCTTAGAAAAGATATAAAACAGAGATACAAAGGATCAGCAATAACTTTGCACTTTAAATAATCTTCAGCTACAGAGTTTGCTTTTAGAAAACAGAAACTTTCAAAGCAGCTGTTTCATTTCCTTGAAAAATGTTCTTTAAATGTGTATACTCAACTTCCTATATTAGACTTACCTGGCGTGTTTTCTATATTCTTCTAATAGAACTCAATCTTTCGACAAGGAGAGTGTGAACAAAAAGATCTCATCACCTTGTCGGTCTGATCCTGTTTCTACACAGGACTTTTATATTTGTTTAGCAGTTTTTTGTGTGTGTGTGTGTGTGTGTGTGTGTGTGTGTGTGTGTGTGTGTGTGTGTGAGAGAGAGAGAGAGAGAGAGAGAGAGAGAGAGAGAGAGAGAGAGAGA